>JASVER010000012.1:17342250-17371078 GCA_030449065.1 Oceanodroma leucorhoa
GATCGCTTTGGCTATTGTCTCGGCGGGTGGTGAGCAATTGCATTGTGCATCACTCATTTCATATATTGTATCATTAATATATTATTACCATTGTTATTATTATTATTCCTTTCTTTTCTGTTCTATTAAACTGTCTTTATCTCAATTCGCGAATTTTTTTTTTTCAATTCTCTCCCCGTCCCTCTGCGGGGACAGGGGGAGAGTGAGCGAGTGGCTGTGTGGCATTTGGCTGCCTGCCGGGTTAAACCACTACAATGGCTAAGAAGTCATCCAACCCCAGTAGTATAGCTACCTTTTATTCAGTATTCCCTTCACAAATGTAACATAAGGCTTGCTTATAAATGTACATGCTTTAGTTTAAAATTGCTTTTGAAATTCACTGCTTTACATACTACAGGTATAGTGAAAGCAGTATCTGAAAGCTCGTAATTAACCATTGCTTTTGTTCAGAGAATGCAACGTGGGCTAAGTTTTCAGATAACGAGAGATTGTGTTCAAGTTGTTTTCTGTCATTTTTCACACAATTGTGACTGGGTTATGGCAGAGCTGTACTAGTTAACATTCCTGATCATCATCATTATTGCCAACGCATTGTGTCTTGTGCTTCAGATCCAATCCTGCCTTGCTCTGAGCACAAATAATTAAACTCCCTACTGTAAATCCTTTCTAATTAGGTTATTTCTGTCTTTTAATCTCTTACTCTGAGAGCCATTAATGATTTTGAACTGAGACATGTATAATTTGTAATAATTTAGCTTATCTGGCTTTAAAAGAGCATTTGTTTTCCTTTTAATCCTTAACAACCCTATTTGGATTTAAGACTGTGTGCAGTAAATGCCAAAGGTAGAGACAATTTTGGTTACATTATGCAATTCTTAACCTGGTGCTGAGGCCTCCTGCTGCAAGGTTTATGATGCTACCCATAAATGAATTAGAAAAACAACAACCCCAAACCAAAAGAAAAAGCCTGGACGGCTTAGGTGATAAAGGTAATAGTATGTTCATATGTTCATTAATTGCTGTGCTGCTGTATGAAATACCAAACTTTGAGTTATTCTCTCACCTGTTTGAACTGGTAGCTTCCACCTAATTTTTCCATGATGAAATGCCTCAGATTATTGGGAAATTCTTGAATCTAAGTTTTCAGAGATCATTGTGGACTGCAGACTAAATCAAACAAGCTGCTTTGAGTGTACCCGGTTTGATTAACTATGCAGAAATTTGTTTTAGTGGAAAACAGTAGTGAATTCCTTCAGACACATATCAAGATATGATCACTATGTTAGACATTGGAAGTCATAGTAGAAAAGCCAAGGATTTAATTGATTTTCAAGATTCTGTCACATTAGGTTGCTAGATGCTTCTCTACAATGTGAAATATACATACAACAATCAAGCAGGGTTTAAAATCCCTGTACATTTGTCAAATGTTTTAAAAGCCTTGTAGAATGATTTATTTTTTATTTATTGTCAATCCATAGATTTAAATGGAAAACTATACATGTTTTGAAAATTTCTGGAAGATAGTTGACAATGAAGAAGAGGTATCATTCTTTATTGGAGTACATTATTTTACTCAGTAAGCTCTGTAGAAACCCTTGGGAGGTTACTATATTTCACGTCACTTCTTCCTATATATCCAAAAACTTTTCACTGCCAACACTTGCTATTTTTGCTGCCTCTTTGAAACAGCCAT
Organism: Oceanodroma leucorhoa; assembly: GCA_030449065.1. Lineage (NCBI taxonomy): Eukaryota > Metazoa > Chordata > Aves > Procellariiformes > Oceanodroma > Oceanodroma leucorhoa. Next base: position 17,343,947 of record JASVER010000012.1, read on the forward strand.
TACCTCTCCTTCAGGGTCCTGCAATGCATTATGTGTTACCTTACCTCTAGTGCATGTCTGGGATGTTGCCATGTTACAAACTGGGTTTCAGTTAATCAACCATTTATGGTAGGATAGGGGCATTTAGCAAAGCTGGATAAATACCCTCAAGACGGATGGTCCTTTACTAAAATGAGCTGTAGAAGGATTTTCATGGCAGTGTCAGAATCAGCCAACTGGTGATTTTTTTATGAAAGTCTTGCTTACAACATCTAAGTCGAGGTTTTTCTTTGTTGCAGTTAAGCACAACAAAGGAAAAGAAGTTTCAGATGTTTGTGGTTTATTTAGTCTTCCAACCACTTCTGCTCTATACAGCCAGACAAGTACATGCCCGTGAAACTTTGAGAGCTACCAAGGGTGCCAATTCACATAAAACGGCATTTAAACATATGTTCAATCCCACTAGGCTTCAAGTCAAGCATGTACTGAGAGCACATTGTTTTGGGAAGGACAAGCAGTTTTCTGTTGTGGTTGTGGTTCTTGGAAAGGGTAATTTTACACACCAGTCAAGTAGACTGGGTTAATATAGAGCAACTAGAGAATCTAGAGCAATCTAGAGCAATCTAGAGAAAAATAGCATCAAATGTAATTAGTAGATATGACATAATAACTTACTTATGTCCATCTGTGGAGAATGCTGTTGATTTCTGACCAATGTAGTCATCTTTGAAAATCTCAGTTAAGCAGAAAATAAACACCTTGCAAATAGGTATATGCAGGTTTAGATATTTATATTATTGCAAAACCAGATTTAACTGTAAAGGGAAACAGCTTTTTCTAAAAAAGGAAAATTTTTTCTTTTGCTGTTGCAAGTCTGTCAAGTCTTGACCTGCACTAAATTCCTGACGTCGGTAATTTCACAAATGGTTTTGAACTAACGTGGGTTTGAATACCGCGTGGAGCTGTGACCATGCTGGGCGCGCTGCTGGTGGGGTCCTGGGGGTGGGGGCGGTGGGGGCCGTTGAACGGTGTGCTGCCCTTCCTTCCCAACCAGCCCGGTCCTGCAGCCCCCAGTGGGGCAAGCTGGGCTGGGCTGGGGATGGCGACAGGGTTGATGGCAGCCCGGCCACCCTCAGGTGCCACCCCAGGCCTGGCCAGTGTCCAGTCAGAGAGGCAGTTTCCCTTCGGTGGGGGCTGGCCTGACCTGAGCAAAAACGCTGCTCCAGAGCCAAGGGGCATCATGTGCATGGGGGATTTGGGTGAGGCTTGTCCCTGGTCCTTCTCTTAGCTTAGTTATTTTTCACAAAGCCTTCTCCAAGGTTCCACCGCTGTGCCACGTCAGAGCACAGACAGACAGCTCCAGTTGCTTCCTGTCAGACAAAATAATCGCGGGTACCAGGTGCCTTCCTGCTGGCTACCTGCACAGCGTGATGATCCATCTCTGACTACAAGCCCTCTTCATTGCGAGAAGTGCCACTGATTAGGGAGCGGGAAACTCTGTTAAAATGGTTTTCTGTGCTGGAAAAGCCTTGGAGAAAATGTGTTTGTAGGAGAATAAATGGATCTGTTCATTACTCTGCTGCTGTGTTTGCAACAATAACTACAAAATAGAAATTGTCCCCTACCCAAATCCATGTTATTGCAGTCTTTCACGGGATTGATTCCTTCAAATTCCAAGTCTCRTTGGAGTCAGACAGTGGGACAAGTTGAAACAAAAGTGAGAAAGTCTTTTCTTATCAACTGGAGGGAGCCTGATAATAATTCTGGTTCATTGGGGTGAGGAAATGGAGCACATATGGACATGACCCCTGCTGAATACCCCAGCACTGGAGAACTGCCATAAACTTTGAGGAAGACAAGATATGTTCTTCATGCTTGACAGTCCAGAGAAATAGAGCTGCGCTTGTGACATCAACTCATTTTCAGCCCTTCCAGCGCTCCTGCATGCACCAGCAGGGTACGATGCTTCCGCTGTCACCACATAGACTATACTTTCTCCTTCCTTCTCCATCTAGTCTTATTTGCCTACGTGGCAGAGACTTTTCTGAGGAAGAAGTCCTCTTACATGTGGCAGTTTTTACCCTAGCTGAAATCTGAGAAGAGGTTTAACTGCTGCCTTCTGTGCTCAGACTCTTAACAAAGAAAACAAGTCTAGTTCTGAAAATCTCCTTTTTTGCTGTGGGGTTCATGCATGTTAAAATCCTCTGGTTTAATGATTATCTTTGGTCAGAGCTTAGTGTCTAAATTTGCCAGAAATAAGCAGAACGGCCCTTATTTAAAATGGAAAGAAAGGTGGCTTAAAAAGTAGACCTTAATATTCTAGAGTCTTTTTTTATTAACTTCACATTTGAGGAAAAAAAAACCTTGTGACTTATGTCAGGATCTTTTGTTCACTTAATGAATTTTTCAAGGTATTAAAAATAATTTGTGCAATATGATGACTATTAAGCTAGTAGGTGAGGATGGGAGTAGAATATAATTTCAATTAATATCCCATCTGAAATAAAAAGAACATTCTCAAAGATTAAAAAAAAATCTTCACTTATTCAGGAAAGAACCTCGTCTTTGCTGGAAACTAAGCCATATGACATGGCAATAACAGCTCCATAGAAGAGAGAGTGGGAAGTGTGTTCAAGATTAGTCTTTACATTTAACACTTCAAAAAATGAACCTTAGTGAAGCTACCAGGCAGCCACGCTCCTTATGCACAAACACACACTCACAATATTTGTGTGAGGATATATATACACACACACATATACCTCTCCTCCTCATTTTGCTAATTTCTGTGGGTGTTACGATTACAGACCGGGAGGAGATTAAACCTCAGAGCACAGCCGCATGGTGGCTCTAAGCAAGTTTACTTTGGAAGTGTTAAATGTGTGAAGTGATCTTCAATATATGCAAATTAAAAGCTTCTGGGAGTACTGTGCACGCAATGAAAAGAAAATACAGCCTTCTGCAGATGGAAGAAGCAAGCTTATTAGGAATTAATAACTGTCTCAGTCCTAGGGAAATAAGAGAAAATGGTGCAGCTAATTCTTACTATAGCAAAATGTAATTAACAGGAAGGTCAGAGGGCAAGGACATAGTACGCAATTAAGTCTTCCTCAATCTTGCACTACACCGGTAAACACAATACAAGTTTAATAATGAACAAATCCTCTGGTACCTAGCACATATTTTTAGAACTCTGATTTACATGAACTCTGTGGGGATCTTATCTCTTGCTATAGCATGTTTTGCAGTTCTGTATAGAAAATTTAGGAAGACTCTGAAGACGTTTTCCTCACATCTTTCTTTAGGTTTCCTCTGATCCCCCTACCACTGAAGCATTACTGTAGTTCATTTTTCTGCATGTTACTTGAGATTTAGTGCTAATGCAGATAAGGCAAAGCTGTAACAAGGCTGCTGCTAACATGTGAAAGCTGTGCTTTGAAGTGATAGTGTAATGAATAGCTATGTTAGTTGCTGCTGGATACATTATTTAACTTTCAGATATCAAGCTGGTTTAGTAGGTGATACCCGATTTTTTTTCCTTAGTCCAGGACACTTGGTTGAGGATATAATATTCATTACATGCCTGTTCACAAATGCATAGTGGGGACGGATTCTGTGCTGATTGTGCTTTGAACAGGAGGTTGGAGTAGATGACCTCCCAAGGTCACTTCCTACCTGAAATAATCTATAAATTTAAGATTTGCATGCAGATCTCTGTTAGTTTTTTTCAGTACTTTTACAGAAGCAAAACATTTCAGCTAAATATTGGATTTCACCTGTGGTATATTCAAGTTCTCAGAAGTAGTCTGGTTTTATTCATGCCCCTCTGCCACCACTTTACTTTCTCTTCTCTCATTTTCTGTCAAGGGCTTCCAGACTTGCCCTTGATTTCTGCCTCATAGCAAATCTGACTAAGACCCGCTTCCCTTTCTGCTTTTACTTGCTAAACTCTCTCTTCTCTGTGGCTCTGAGCCCAAGGAGTAATGTGTAAAATGCTGCAGACCATAACACAGAGACGCAGCACCCAGCAATCACTGAAACGGGATGCAGTTTTACACAAATAACACCAGCGGAAGGGACTATGTTGTAAACTTATCTTTCTAGGCAGCATCGGCTAAGATTTATGCAAAGGGGCTCTCTAGACTCAGAAACATCAAGAAATATATCAAAAGGGCAAATTCGTACACTAAATCATCCCYTAACCCCTCATGTCAGACCTCCCAACCTTATACTGTGGATTAACTGTGAATGACAAGCCAGCATCTAATCTGAAAACTGTGTAGTGAGATTAAGGATGAGGGCAAAATTGATCTGGTTCATCTTTTTTGTCATCAGTGGAGAAGGTCCTTGCCATAAAAGTTGCGGGATTTTTTTTTTCCATGGGCAGGATTCCTTGTGAGCAGAAAGAAGACTGCAGTAAAGCGTCAATGCCCTCTCCCAAACAACCCAAAATCCAAACAATGCTAGCTTAAAAAGGAGGAGGAAAAAAAAAAAGGAAAAGAAAGGGGACAAGTACATTGACTAATTAGAAAATTAGAGCAGAGAATATGATTTTGCCAAAATATTATCTCTGTTTCTTGGGCTGTTGAGCTGTAACATTTGAGCAACAGGAAGCAATCATTTTGAAAACTGGGGGAATTCCTGTTCAGTCTAAATCCTCCTGATATGGGAATAAAAGCCTCTGCAGAAAACAATTTTGGTCTCAGTTAAGATAGAAACAAAGACTGAAGAAAGCCATTTTTGTCTCCTTTGGAAAAGACAAGTCTGAAATTCAGGTAGTAGGTCCTTTTCTGCCAGATGTGTGAGATGCGAGGCAGCAGAAGAATGARTACTAGCGTGTGAGATATGAGCTTGCACCCCCCCACACCCCCTTTTTCCAAAGGCTCAGATGTGAACTGAATTTCATGCACTCAGCTGCTAAAAAAGGCRTATGGTCTTTTTTCCCCAGACAGTCATACTCTTTACTGCATCAAAGCAAGAAGAAATAAGCAACCGACGTACTAACCAGCGAGAGGGAGTGCAGAGGGTGAATTGGGGTTACCTTCTGAGAAAAGGGCATGCCAACCATGTGCAACACATCCACCTCTACCGAGGCCCCATCCTCGCAGCCTCCCACCTGCCTGTGCTGCCTCGGCTTTCGTGGGGGCCCTCGTCTTCTGCTTCGTCGGTTRCCAAACAGGGCTGGTGCTGGGGGCTGCCCAGCTGGGGCTCCCCTCGCTGGCGGGGCTGCAGGGGCTGCAGGAGGTGCACAGCACCTCGAGGAGTACGGCCCTAATTAGGCAACAGCTCTGTAAAATGTTCCTTTCTTCTTCAGCTTTAAAACTCATTTACCYTTTCCACACATGTCAAAACATGCCAGATATTACGAGCGTGATCTCTTGAGATCATGCTAATTCATGACTCCCTTAATCTTACAGCTCTTTTTATTGAATGATTGTGGTATATTTTATAYTCATTTTTTTGCTCACTTGCTTTCTCTGGCATAAGCTGATGTTATGTTTGTTTTCAGGGATATGACTGTATTTTGTCTGACAGAAAATAGGTGGTTAGTTTGAAATATCTGTTATTCTGCGCTTCCCCCCCCTTTCTCCTAGAGAAAAATAGGGAGGTAGATGATGATCGTACTGCAGGGCTTGTATTGACAAGGGAAAGAGTACAGATATTTTTGGTTTACTGAATACTGCATACAAAAAGGATAAAAAAATCCCAAATGAATCAGAAGTAATTTACAAACAAAATCATAGTAAAATTATTATGAGCTTGAACAATCCTAAAGAAGGTAGTACAGACAGACTCAGTATTTTAAAATGAATATGAGAAAATATGTTCTTGAACTTGTGGATTTGGTGGGGAGAATGAGTTTCTTTAATATTAATAATCTCTACATAGCTGCATAGAACGAATGGTGATAGGGGAAATAACCTTACCTATGCTCAGTAGTGCATATATTGAGACTGATATTTACAGTTCTTTAGACCTATATTAATTTTACAGAGGAAATCTTGTCCTTTTTTTTTTCCCTTTGTGTTGGTATTTGCAATTTAATATGATCACTACGAGCAAGCTGAAGCTCCTGCACTTATGTTTTTTCTTGCAAATCTCATAGCTAAAGAATGATGGTGATAACCTGACCAAGTTTTTTAATTTTTGCACACAATCAAAGCTCAGTTTCAGCCATCTTACTTATAAAATTAACACTGGTATTAGGAAATGTATTGTCTTCATTATGGTTCATCCATCAGTCTGAGGTAGCTATACAGAAGTGTACTGCACTCCTCCTTAACTGAATGCAGTGACTTAATAAATACATTAATACTAACTGATCATTTTTCTTCTTATAGTGACTGAGGGGCTTGTGCCTGTTTGTTTTATCAGAAAGAAAAAAACCTGCAGCTGACTTTGGTAGGAATTTTGTCTGAACAAAGACTACAGGCTGCAGTCCAAATGAGATTTCTTTCAGTGCATATCTGTTTCATTTTCTAAAATTTCTACGTTTTGATAGCACATATGGGAGTGACTTAAATCTGAGCTTAAAATTGCTGCTTTAGGAGACTAAGCTGCTGTGCTGATGTTGGGCTGTTATGCATTAAGGCTCTGCTTTGTTGCCCACCTGAATGCTTGGAAGTTGCTAGTGTTTATCTGAAGTCCAGATGAGTAGCTAGGAGAATTTTGTGCAATGGAGAGCAGGAAGAATAGCAGCTGCAATCGTAGAAACTTTTTCTTTACCTAAGTGCATTCATCCACGACAGCCATCCTCCACCCTGACACAGGTCAAAGATCTTGCTAATGCTGCTCCTATCCAGCGTACTGAAGGCTTTGGGCACGCTACACAACTGCAGGTTGGCAAGGGCATGACACTATTAACCAAAGCTGTCTCTCAAATCTCAACTGACCTCAATACCAAAGTGGAACTTGCCAGCGAGTCCTTACTCCCTTCAGGCATTGATCAGTTCTTTTTAAATGGATGGGAATGTAGGGTTTCGGGCTTCTTGCACAATTTGCAAAATATGTATTATCCAATATATAGAAATTGAAGAAAACGGCATAGAATGTTAGAATTAAGATAGAGAAGTGCTTCATCACTTAGGTATTAAGTGTGTTCTTTTAATCTATATGTTTTTAAGTGTGCACATGTAAGTGATATACATTTATATATTTATAGGTGTTTCTGACACATATCCAACTGGTTCATGCAAATCTCCACAAAAGATATTAAAAATGGCTGTTTATAAATATAAATAGTTGGAGCAGATATTTGCTTTACCATTACTCCACCTACTGGTATTGTGTTAAACTGACTGAGATATCAGAGCTTACTCAAAGTAAAAAAAAAGGGAAATAAAACTATCCCCAGAGCACAGGCACTGAGTTATTAATTAAACAACTATTGTGGGGAATTATGATTTTAAGGAATAACTAACGTGGTGGGGTTTTTTTCCAGATGAGTGGAGGCTGAAGTATATCTTTCTTTCCATAAATACACATTAGTAATATTCTTACCATTAAAAATATCTAAAACTTAATTTGAGAGGAGTCAATATTACAACAGATGTGTCTGACTATACATGTACAACAAAACCATGTGCACATATATTATTTGAATAATGGTGTAGAATTACCCTAGAACAGTAAAATATCAATTAAAATTAAGTCTTCCAAAAGCTTTGGCAATGTGAGTAAATAGAGTATGACACTGTCTGAAAAATTACCGCAGGGAAAACAAACACTGTCACAAATGGACTATGCTCAGCTACTTGGGGCTGAAGTTTACACGATATGATTTCTTATCACAGTGTAATTGCTGGAGGAGCCCAAGCTCCAAGAAGGACTTCAGACACTCCCGTGGAAGTTGTCAGTTCTGCATGTGTCATGGCCCTCATTCAAGGGCAGTGGATGCTTGTGACAGCTACATGAAATTCAGGTAAATCAAGCACAACTATAGGACCACCCAAGGCTCTGCTGCAGAAAAAAAAAAAAAAAAAAAAAGGCTTTTGCTTTTGGAGGGTCTGTAACCCCAAGACAGATTTGTAGTTGCCTGTTTTTTCATTCTTTCCACCTTTATTGTGCTAATAAAATACATCCTTTTGCTGGGGCTATCATAGGGTTTCATAAAGAGCCCACCATACCGTGAAATCTGTGAGAAGACCCTTCATCAGCAAATTCCCTGGAGAAGACTATCTGCTGGCTTTTTAATATTTTTTTWAAAAAAATGAGACAGTRATGAAGAGAGTCCACTGTTGTTTGACAATCTTACCTTTATCATTTATGTATGTCATAATATGTACGTCGTATGTATGCTCACAGCCAGCTCCCTCATTTCTTTCTTTTTGGTTACCATCTTGTTAGTTAGTCACGTTTTCTTAATAGATAGATGCTCAGAAAGTATACACTTATATTGGCAAATTTTACAACAGTGTGACTATGCAAAGAAAAAAATATTAATTTCTGTGGCATGGTTCCCTGCAAAGGCCTGGTAGTGAACCTTTTCATCTGCTTTTGTAATTGAAAGGGTGATGAGGGCACGGTCACCCTTTACTCTGTCAAGCCTGCTGACACCAACCGGAAAAGAATCCTTTTAGCATTGTTTTAAAGGCGATTTATTTTCCTTTTCTGCAGAGGACTGCATGCACGCAAGAGCAAAGGGAAACCTGATACCTCCRCCAAAGGGACCTGCAATCCGTGATGGACTTCTATGCTCGGTGTAACCAGGTAGTCCATTAAATCCAGACTCCTCAGCTAAGCCTAAATCAAGGGTGAAGGGGAGGGATGTTTTCATCGTTGTGGGTCTGTGTGCATTGGTCTTTTGAATCCTGATTAACAGTAGAGAAATTTGGGTATCTATCTGGACTGAACAGTAGGCACAGAAGCTGTGCTGTGCTCAGGTCCTCACCGGCATGACAAATCACCAGGACTCTGGAACATGCTGTGGTACATAGCTGCCACCCAGCCCTGGTGTAGGTACCGAGCCCCGTTTGGCTGAAGCCCTTCACACTAGGCTGTGTAGTCCTACTGATGTTGTATCCCACCCTTCTTCCCAGCTGTTAATGCCTTTCCTTTAGATAACTTGACTGAAGCCTTGGGACAGGAACCAGTACTCTATTACAACAGAAAGCCACCCGAGGATTTAGGAAGAGAGAAACCTAAGGAGAGCAGTGTGCAATGACTCCTTTGGACTGGCAAAAGGTACCTCTTTTACCCTGGAGAGGTAGGAGGGAGTGGTTAGTAGGAAGACCACAGGCTAAGCACCAAGGAGGGAGAAGTGCATTGGAAGACGTCTTTATAGGAGGAAGCGTGGAGGGGTAATTAGGTGAGTTTGCTCCTGTTCTGTGCTGTAGTGCTGAACACGGTGCTTATTCTCAGTGGTGCAGAGGTTAAGAGGCATAGGTCTAAATGGTCATCCAAGGGATATGCAATTAGCTTTCATGCGGAGCAAAGCCAAAGCCAGAGAGCTTGCACCTGTGGATTCCTGATGGAAAAACACTCTTGACTGAGCATAGTCTAAAGTGAGATCTTTTTTTCTGCGGACTGCAGAAAGGCTGTGTGCTGAATAGAAGAGGATCAACACAGCTGGTTGCTAGCATCTTGATTAGGGATGGATGAACTGGTTTAGATAAAACAACAACTGGTCTGACTGTGCACAGACCTCAAGCTGAGCTCGAATTTGGAAGGGGCAAAACAATACAAAGCTTGTATTATTATTTTCACTCTTACACATTAACATTTGTCTGTAGTTCCTAGTTGCAGCAAAACAGCTGAAAGACAGTGCAAGGATGGCACRTTTCCTGGCTAACTGGAAAGAAAGGAGGTCACTTGGTCTCTCTCTTCTTATCATCAGACATGTTTCTAGACAAGAGATATTTTTCTCTGAATCCAGACATATATCCGAATATCCGAATGTTTGCCCATCTCTATTTCAGAGTATTCAACCTGTAGCAGTTAAGAGAAAACTGCCAGTAACATTGCTATCTCTGAAAGGCTTTTTGAAGTGTCTGTGAAGTTTCTGTAGAGGTTAGTCTGGGAGCACTGAAAATTGCCATGTGTGCCATTGCCAGTGTTTTCTCATCATGCTCAGATGGCTGCACAAGCTTGGTGGTGTGGCCACTTTGCATATCACAGCCAAAGGGAGGCGGTACTTCTTGCTCAGTCATGTAAATGACATCTTGGCGATGCTCAGCATTGCGGCTTTGTGGGAACATTGTGGAAATATTTGGATTCTGATTTAAAGTGAGCATCCACCTGGTATTTGTGCTGGAACATGTGTTTTTTGAAAGTGCATCTCAGTATTTTACACAATAAAATACTAGCTTTGTCCAAAAGATGTCTTAATGTACAGTTATAAATAAATGACAGTTCAGTATTCTTGTTGAATATAGTTGCATAGGCCTTTTTTCAGAGTTGTCTTTAATTTCATGAAGACAGAACATAGGAAATCATGTTCTGTGGCCATTCATTTAAAGCATGGCTAATCTTTGGAGAGCTATATTTTACAGTGAAAGCTGCTATTTAACATACATAATAGTTTTTTTCTCTTTAATTGCACAGAAGGGATTGTTTCCAGTAAATTAAAATTTCTTTGACACCAATTATTTGGCAATATGAAGATGTAGTATTTTACTTTCATTTCATTTCCTCTAAATTAATCTGATGATGATTAGATTTAAATAATAAAAATAATGAGGTATGTTTCCTTCTCTAAATTACTTCTTTGTCATGTGTGCTTCCTTTTGTATTGAACTTGGTGACTTATTTGCTTTTAGTAGTTCTGAAATATTCTGACACTAATTACATTTTGAAATATAACCATCCAGATATGTTGCTTCTATTTTTTACTCATTTCAGATTGGTTTAGAAGCATTGGCTTGTTATGTTATTGCTGAATATTGAAGCTGAGAGCCATATTACATATATCAGTGTGCTTTCTTTTCCATCTTTAGCTTTGTTAATTAAATTCTGTATCCTCTATATTGCTCATGATTTGTAATGTCTGTTACAAATTCCAAGCTCTGCAATGTGAAATCTATTCAATATAAATATTTTATTTGTCCAACTGTTTTTGAAAATGAGTTCAGCCATAATCTCTAGCATTTTCTTTCTTYGCAGTGTACTAAGTGGCCATTGCGTTATATAACAAAAACAAAGGAAAATGTTCTGACATACTCCATGCAAAAATAACAGATTAAGCATATATTTCTCCTGCTGCTAGTAAAAACTAAAAAGATCTGTCATTAAGGTTGCTGGGCTATATGTGACAGAAAGATAGTAGATCAGCAACSACAGCAGATGAGTCCAGTATTCCTTCTGGTTGAGCACTGGATATGGAGCAGAGCCCAGTATCAAGGGTCTGAGAGGAAGTTACAAATAACTTTGCATTCTTCAGTTGTGATATATTTAATCCACAGGGGAAAAGATTAATATGTTGCAGGTGACACTTGCCTTACACGCTAAAGCTATAAACACATAAAGACAATCACAGTGGGTCAGACCAAAGGTCCATTTAATGCTGTTTTCTGACTCTGTAGGACTCTATAAGKGAATGTTTAGGAAAGAGTAAAAGGAGAGTAAGGATGTAGGATRCTTCCCTTCAGTATTTTTACTGGTCTCCAACTGTTTTCAGTCAGAGCTTTTTCAGTCAGGGAACTGTTTTTGGTCAGGGAACTCTATAAGCCAAGTCTGGTCTCTTTCTGTTTAGTAGCAATCACTGGATTGCTCTTCTATGTTCTGTCCCCCTTTGAACCCAGATTTTGCATCCCACAGCATCATGGGTGTCCCAGATACTGCATAGACAATTGGTTCCTTTTTTGTGTGTGTAGCCTGGCTCCTTCTGTCATAATTTGATGCCCCTTAGTTCTGATACTATGGAAGAGTAATAAAAGAGCAGAAATAAAACAGTTCCCTACCCACTCTTTTCATACCAGGCATGATTTTGTAATTTTTTCTCATATCCTCCCTCAGTCACTTCATTTCCATGCCAGAGATTGTTAGCTTAGTTGTGCCCTGTACAAAAGCTGTCCTTTGATTTTCTGCTGGTTTTTTTCTGTACATATTTCATGTTACTGTATCTGTTCTGAGATTAAGGAATACACAACATTCAAGATATGGGTGTACCATGAATTTATACAATGACATAATGGAGTTCTCCATTTTATTCTCTCTTCATTTTGAAATAGTTTCTAACATGTGATTTCTCTTTTTCAACTACTGTTGAGCACTGAGCAGGCATTTTCATGGAATTGTCGATCACAATCCAAAGATCACGCTCTGAACCTGTAACGCTCAGCTCAGCAGCCATCACTTTAAATGTGGAGTTGAGATTATTTTTCTTCCATTTGACTAACTGCACTCTTACCTATTTTGAACAGCATCTGACATTTTATTGCTCAGTCTCTTAGTCTCATAAGATCCTTCTGCAATTTTTCATGAGTCTTGTCCTTCCTACTTTAATAACTCAGTATCGTCAGCAAACTTTGTCAGCTCACCACTTCACCCCCTYTGGGAGGCTATATTTATGACCATATAGAACAGCAGGGGTCCCAGTGAAACTCCACTGATGATTTTCTTTCATTGCTTGAGACCCAGTCATATTACATCTTCTTTATCCCCTCGTTAAGCCAGTTATCTAGCCAGGATTTTTTCCCTTGCATACAGCCGTCTAGATCTCCAAAAGCTTTAAGTGAAAGAATTTGTTGAAAACTTTTTGGAAGACCAAGTTTATACCAAGTTGATGATCTGTATCTAGATTCCTGTKGAAATCCAACCCTGAGAACCCCAATAGGTTTTTAAGGCATTGCTTCCCTTTGAAAAGATGTGTTGGCTTTTTCCAAGTAGGTCATGTTTGTCCAAGTTTCTATTCATCCTGGTTTTTATTAAGGCTTTTACTAACTGGTCCTGTGCAGGTATCAGGCTTCCATCTTGTTCCTTTGGCATCTTTTTCCTGCCTTCATTTTATTTTATTTTTTAATGACACCACATTTTTTATCTTCAGGTCCTAGCACGGTTTTAGGCAGGAATTTATAACCCGCCGTTTGTCTGCTTCATCCTCAAGCTCCCTTGAAACTCCTGGGTGGACACCATCTGGTCCTGGTGAGCTCCTACTACTGTTCATTTTGTCCATTTGTGTCATGACTTTTTCTACAATGATTGCRATGTCATATGGATCCTCTGACCAGTCTCCTAGGCAAAAGTATTACAGCATGGGAGTCTGTAGCACTTTTCATAGTGAATGGTGGTGTAAAAAATTCATTTGGCTTCTTTGCTATATTTGCACCTTCTYTGAGTGTACTTTTTGTAGCCTTATCATTTATTGGTCATACAAGGTTTTTGTTGGTTTCTTGTAACTTTATTATTAGGTTTTTGTTGCATGTTTCTATTGAGTCTGTCAGCTTCATTTTTTACAATTTGTTTGTCTATGTGTTGGTGTGTTTTAATTAGTAGGGCTCAGCCTATTTGAAGGGTGTCTTATGATATCACAAACTCTACTGCTTAAACATTCKGGGTTCTTCTTGCTCTTTTAGAGATATTTCTTAAGAGAGCTTATATGTTTTTCAGAAAACTATATGTATTTACTTTGCTACTAGCTCTGGATATTTGGGATGTTCAGTTTGTTTGAAATCTAGTTGCCATGACTGTTCCAGTAATCCGTTGACAAATTCTGAACAAAAAGTTAATTCTTTCATCAGATATATAGAGTAGCCTTTAAYTGATGTTTATGTATTTTTTCAAATTAATCCATTTGTAGTAGAGCTAGTGAAAAGTGTCTATAATTCTAAACAGCTGATTTCTTGTTAATTTGAATCAGTATATAAACAAGCTTTAAATKAAAAGAGATATGGAAATTATTCAGCAAGGGAGACCCACAGAGACTTCTGTGATTGCTATAAACATGAGGGATTCCAGACTGGATCCCCCACAGGAGCTAATGTATGGAAACCTGAACATTGTGCAGATTCTGTAAAAAATCAGTAGAGCGAAGATGCCAGTTTTTTCTCTGTTGCTTACGCATCTCATTGCACATTAAAAAAAAAAAAAAAAAGATAAAAAGAGGATAAATTTCATCAAGGTTAAAGTCCTGTCTTGCCATGACTGAAAAATTATCAAACGTCTCTGACAGCTTCACACAGTACCTTTTTTCCCTAAGATAGGCAATGTGTATTAAGGTTATACTATGGGCAGTCTTTCCCACTGTTTTGGGGGACTATTGTAAATTGGAATATTGCATTATGTTGTCAGTCACTGAAATTGTTCAAGACTTCTCAGTAGTGCAAATTAAATTCTGGTTTGTGATTTTTGATTCCAGGAGAGGGAATGGGGAAGGGAGATGGGAAGAAGTCATGGAGTCCAGGGATGACATGAGGTTGTGGGAGCAAAGGGTCTGGAAAGGCTCTTGGAGTAGGGTGTGGGTTAAGAGAAAGTGAACTGGGAAGGAAGATTGTCCTATCCCTTCTGGGAAAAGAGAGACAGAGACCTGGGCCAATGGTCTTGAAAGCAGCATTATTAATGAGGAAAAGAATGAGAGTGGATGTAGCAACAGTACCCACCCCATGTTATCTCCAGCCATCTCTCAGAAAAGCATATCAAACAGGGTCTGGTTGTTCAGACTCCTTTGACTTTGAATCAAATTAATGAGCCTTACCTAATCTGAATGGCTAAGTCTGAAATCCAGATGTTTTCTTCAATCCAGATACGAAAGCTTCCACAATCACAGTGTGAGATTTGCTTAGTTTGTTCATTTACTTGGCTTGTTCTCTTACACAGAATAGAGGAAAGTTACTTTACAAGCCTGTGAATAGGGAATTTACTCAATGAGAAGTGAATTCCTAAGCTTTTACTGAGTAAACAATGGCATCAATTACTCATTTTGGATATGTTGATTATTGAGCACCCAAGCATGTAAAAATCCTGGCTTTTGGATGAAGACAAGCACTCACAAGTCTGCCCTGTTAAGCACAGAATAAAATTTCACCTTTAAAACAAGACACATTTATCTTATTTTTTGGCATGCAGTAGGTTAGATGTCCCATGTTGGAGATTGTCAATGGCTATCATGCTCACTGCGCAACATGAAAAAAGGCTAAAGATTATCTACACAGCTGTCAGCTGTGGAATAGGTAAGTGGCATGATGCTCCATTTTTGTCCCTGTTTTGTTTTGTGTGTGTGGTGGCTACCACCAGCATTATGAGTTTTGTAAATGGAACTACAGAGGCTTTTATTAGCCCTAGCTGCCTGATAATTAATTCCTACCAGGGCATCTTTTTGCCACTCTCATGAGAAAAGCTAAGCAGCATTAGTATCTAACCCGGAAATTAACATTGAAAAAGGCCTAAAAAGCATAGGTATTTGTTGGCTAAGGTCTCAAAGAGAATGAATTTTCTGCTTTCTTAAGRGTCTGTGGCAAAGATTATTCCCAGGTCTCTCCATTTGCAACGCTATTATTTAGAAGCCTAAGAAGCAGCCCAGAGTTGTCAGTAAAAAAAGGGTGAGAGAAAACAGGGGATATCAGAGCAAAACAGTTTATGGGCCTCTCTTCGTGCACACACTGGTGCAAATAATAGAGGATTAAATTTAATCTTTTTAGAAAGAGAGGCAAAATTTAAATGAAGTAAAACACAGAGGGAAGCAAGAGAAGCAGAGACAAGCAAAATCACTCTCAAGGCAGTTAGTCACTGAAGTGCCCATTAGTTAACTGCTAACATGGCGTAAGATACAGCGTTTTATTGATTTGATTTTATTTTATTGGTAAAGGGAAGCCTCATGTATGTGCGTAAACTACATTTCTGCAGGTTAATCTTAGGGACATGTATTTTTAAGACATATAAGTAATGGGAGCTTCTGTGAACTATATAAAATCAGAAGAAATATAGATATTTCAYAGAGAGTAATTCTACCCCACTACTCTGCTATTCAAGAGATAAGAGCTGAAATGTGGCTTGGCGAGAGACCCAGGGGAGTAACGTGCATTGGAACTTTATGTACAGGAGGAAGAACGAGTCCCATTTCAATGGAAAGTCCTCTTGCAAGGTTATGTTAAAGAATGAGGTCATTTCACATTTATTCCAGTTAGCACAGCACTCCAAAAGCTCCTGAAGAATATGAAGTATAAGAATTAATTAAAATACTAGGGAAAGGTGCTTCTGGCTGGAAGACTAATAGTGCAACTGGTGATGCTTATTCAGGGGCAGCAGCAGGCAGGCTCTCAATTTCTACCTGGAAAAATAGTTTTCTCYAGATTTCTAACTTTCTTTAAAGTGAAAGAGGTAACTGCAGAAGTAGAACAGCACACTAGCATAAACAGAAGCCTGCCTATAATGCCATGTTTGTATACATTCAAGACACCTACTTACCCTGTTGCTAGTAATGTGTTGATTTATAGTTTAAGCTGGCATTAGGCACCCATTGGATTTCATGCGTAGATAATGAGGAATTCAGRGAATTGGCAGCTTACAGACATAACACTACAGTTCATCTAAAAAGGAGACTCTGCTGGCACTGCAGCTTGGCAAACAGCACTGCTTTGGTGGAGAAGGGGTGCCCAGCTGACGCAAGGCTTCAGGTCTCTTGCTCCCATGCCTGGCAGAATTCACATGCTCTTGGGATGACCTGCAGCTACGAAAATCAAGTTCTGAGGCTTCACTGGCAGTGTTGGCTCAGTGGTCAAAAGTGGTCTGCCCAGCCTTTTGGTAGGCTTCAGAGGAAGCTGCTCACTGACTTCTCCAGCAAAAAAGGCAAATTTCGTGTTCGTGCTGCTCTAAATTTTTGGACGCATGGCAGAGGAAGAGGGGTTGGAGGGAGAGAAAGTTCTCATGTCACCTTCACACAGACTGTTGATAGGCCAAGAAGCCCCACTGGTCTCTCCTGGAAGACAAGTTGACAAAAACCTTGTGTATTTATATTTCACCTCACATTTTCTTTCTCATTTTTTTTTTTTTTTAATCTTCACTGTCAAATTGGAGTTAGAAAGTGCTACTTTTCATATGGGATCAAAACACCTGCTTGTCTTGTTTTGACCTTAGCTGTATAAAATCTTAGTAGGTTTAGTGTAACTGGTATATTAATTCTGTGACTACGGCTGCACATAAAATACTAGAATCTTATTTTAACAAACCTAAAACCAACCAAGGAGGGATTCATTCGCTTCCAAACATTGGTTTTCCATTGGATAAAGGACTACAAGCTGCTTCGTAGGTGCTTTGGCTTTCTTTTCTTGCTTTTTTTTTTTTTAGTAGCTGTTTTGCTGTGTTTTAAGAGGACCTTAACTTAACTTGCCCCCTTTGCTTCTGTATATCAGATTATTTACCTGCTGTCCTCCTTCYCCTTTAAAATGGCAAAGAATCATTGGACAAGGTTGGATTATCCCCAAAATGTTGCCATTTTTCATGTGGAGATTATACATGTGATCATTGAATAATAATTTTCTAAGCCTCTAACTGARGTGTGGGTGGAAATCGCTGCGGTGATTAGAATACGATTAGAGAACACTGTGTTCCCTATCAGTGGCAAAGAGAAGGATAAAGGGTTGGAGTRTCTAGACTTCAGTTGAAGAAAAGACATCACATGTCTACATGTCTAGAAAAAGGACTTCAACCTAGGAGATCTAAAAAAAAAATAGATTGGGGCTTAGCAGTGCTCGTGCTCAGCACTGATTTTGACTCCTTCTCAGATACTTGGCTGGAAAACGAAGCCAAGAAACAAGTTTTGCTAATCTTAAAAATAGTAATTCAAACACACTACTATCATSTCAGAAAAAAGGACATACATATTTATGACAAAAATAAGCACTGTCAGATTAATGACATGCCTAATGCTGAAGGGTACTTGTCCATGACTTTGTGTGGGCTCCTCCCTTCTAAAAAGCCCCTTCTCTCCTCTAACAAGTAAGCCCCAATCTGTATAAGCTATATTATAAGGCAATTAATGGTGCTYTACCACTGAGGTCATTCATCACCCTATGAGCTTCTCGAAGGTTTAACATATTGATCCTTCTTTGTTCCATTTTCCCCTACATCCAGTATCTTTAGCACAGTTGCTAATTATTTATTTTAGTAAAAACACAAATGCTCCAGTGACCATTGCCAACAGTTCGGCACTAATGAGCAGCTCTCTTGTAACTAACCATTGTGTCCATTCAATATGAGAAAGCAAATTGGTAAGGAAAAAGCTTTAAGCAATGTTATGCTGTTACACATAATAGTGAGGAGTGAAAAAAATTATCTTTGCAATTATTAAAAAGTTTGACTATCATCCTGAGAAGTGAATCTTATTGGACTATAATTATTATCACTACTGCTTATTGGACTATACTTATTATCATTACTGCTACTATTATTATTGTTATTGGGGCAGCAATGTTTTGTACATGGTGAAATAACAAAGACAGTGGAGAMCCACTAAGACTGCAGCAGTTATTTTCTGACTGAATACAGAACAAGGAAAGCTTTTATTTTATCCTAAAAAGCAGTTCAAGGCAGCCTATAAATCCTACACATTTTTATCTCTGTCAGATATGTCAGTCATGTCTGAACTCTGGAGAAAATCTTTGAGGTATGAGTGGAAATTTGTAATTYTTCAAAAAATTAATTAATTTAGCAGACAGTAGTAGGCAGGTTCTGGAAGCAAATGGTTTATTTAGCTTTACTAGAACTCTCTTCTTCAGGGTCTGCACTAGAAGCCGAGACCCTGTTATATCATCTGCTCTCACTACCTGCATATCCTTTGACTTTAACATTTCACCAATTTATGAAACAAGGGGGTCCTGTGATATGAATTCTTGGAAGCCTACTGTGGCTTGAACCCATACTCTAGCCTTTCAGCAGGAACTTCACTAGGGTCACCTTCCTTACTTTCTTGTTTTCATAGAAGTTGTAAGATGTTAATCTTTTTAAAAATAAATTAGCCAATGAATGAGAAAGATTGTCACGCATCCCACACATCTTCCTTTCGGTATCTATAGAATTTCTACATCTGCTGTGAAGTATGCACCAGGTGCATAAATTCCAATAGCTGTGTCACCCACCTTGAGACCACTCATCTCCTTCTGTCTCCAAGGACTTCATTAGGCCTTTTAACAGTAATATTGTGTTCAYAGATCATGAACAGGCAATCTCTGACCTCATCTTCGCCTGACTCATTGTTTTCAAGGCTGAGTGTCCCAATGTCTAACATATATCCTGCAATCCAGTTCTCTAGGTATTACCCTGAATTTTTGGCTGACTTAAAATATATACAGATGGGCCACTATTATTTAACCATGATCTTCATTTCACTCTTTAATAATCTGTCACTTCTTATTGCTACCCATTAACCCTTCTGTGCTCTGCAGATTCAAATATGTTCATGCCCTTGTCGAAGTCATGGATAGGTGCTATTAATATTGTTGTAGAAGTGTGGCCATTTAATTTCTTATTGTAATGTAGGAACCTTGTATCCCTTTACAGCATGTTAATTCTTCAAAGTGTTCAAAGTTGGGTGTAACAGAGAACTTCAAAACAGATTTGAGATAGATGAGTTCTCTCCCCAAAAGTCTCTACTTATTATTAGTTCAAATATTCTCAGTGTTCGTGCTTTACAAGTATGTGGTTACTGAAGTGCCCCTTCAGCCCTGTGCATTGAAGGAGATCACATATGAGACATTCTTCAAGCCTTAATGAAAACAGAGATTGAGATATGTCTTTTTTTGAGAACTTCATAGTTCACCCAATACTGAGATTCTTTCCGGATGAATTTTTATCTATTTTACTTTTCAAAAATATTTGTCTCATTGTAGTTTCAATTCTTTGCTTTGCATTAGTTTCTCCTCAAAATAATTGTTAATTTTAGTTAAATTAGACTGTTTCCTTTTCTCAGCACTAGACATTTCATCAATACATAATTYCTATAACATCACAGCTTTATTCAGAAGAATATCTTATTTCATTCAAATGCGGTGAACACTAATTCTAAAAGAAGTTCCACTTTTATATGACATCCTACTGTGAAAATCTTTTCCTGTTATGGTCTTTTCTTCAGCCTAAATGCTAGCGGATGTATCTTGCACTGATTTCTGACGCTATAGTTGCTCTGTAGGTAGCTTCCTTCTTGCCTGCTGGCTCAGAGGTGCCAGCAGCCACTTGTAGTCAGTAGAAAGATTGCCTTGGATTCAGATAAGCAATGTATCAGCCCTTTTGGACACTGTAGCTGTTGTACTCAGAATCCCCTTGCTTTCATTTTATTTATTAAATATGGTGTAATACATGTGTTCTGTGGGGTTGACCTGACCATTACCTGCTTRCAAATTTACAGTAGTAGCAACTGCTTGTTCAGAGCACAGTGTGAATGCATTGCTGAAGGTAATAGTGGAGAAAAGGCAAAGGAAATCAGAAAGTTTTGAAGTTTTAAAAGATACAGTGATTGTTTGTATGAAACAGCTTTGCAGATTTCTGCTGACAATGCTTCTTTGTTGCAAATGACATTTCCAGAAATAATGCAGACAGGCCTTTTAAATGAGTGGATTTATCTCCTTTTTTGCAAAGGCACCATCCCACACCATCAAAGAAAAACCTCCAAGCACCCTCCTCCCCCCCAATCTCTGTGAAAGCACTGGGCATACAGAGCTTAAGATAAAGAGAAATTTGTTTATTCTACTGAATTACTGTGTGGCAGAAGTGACTCTCAGCATGATCCAGCCCCTTCCTGTATACTATCACAGCTGCAGTACGTGCTTTACCCACATAATCTTTCTGGGTCTTGGGCATCGTTGTGGTTCAGMTGGCACTCAGCCATGCTCATACACTGAGTGAAGGCAGAGAAATCAGACTGGTCAATCCAAACAAYGAATTATAATGGTTTGGGGTGGGTGCTGACATTGTGATTTCTGAGTGCTGTCACAAATACCAAGGTGAGGAAATATATTTACACAATACTGAGTAGATGTTGTAATTTGGGTAAAGTGAAACTTAAGAATGATTTGGGCAAGGACAGTTGATGCTTATCCCATTCACACCCGYACACTTTAGGGAGGTCATTGGGGCAGTGCCAACATAAAGGAGATCACAGATCAGATTTGAATTTGTTTTGCAAGTCCTACAATGTCAGATAACATAAAAAATGTGTCTTAGGCATACCAAATAATTTTTATGATCCAAGCAGCCTTTCTTCCACATTGTCTTTGCACAACTTACTGAATTTTCTAAGAATACTTAATAGACTCTATTAGGTTTTGTTAATTTAATATTTTATTAATTTAAATTAATTATAGCTTAATATCAGCTTGTTGAAGCTTTTGCTGTGCAGTGATTGGTATTGAAGAGGAATTCTTGGTTACCTTAGGCAAGGAGAAGGAATATAGGTTTTAGTCCCAGCCCAAACCCATCAACTATTAATAGCTCAGACATAGACAATGGTATCTAAAATGGATGTTGAAGTAGAAAAGTAGACTTAGAAGTTTTTAGATGATGTGAGGAGACAAAAATCTTCCTCAGGTCCTTTGTCATGCTTCTGGTCCACTGAGGTTTTTTAACCAAAACAACTCCTGTATTCTGTTAAACTTCAGATTAAAAAAGCCCTGAAGTGAAAATATTGTAAGGAAACGATGTCCTTTTGTTAAATACACTTCCTGCTGAGAAACAGTCTGGCTCGCTTTCTCTGGTAACTTCTGTAGAGGCGTATTAATGGAAGYGTTCCCTCAAGCATGAGTGGGGTGGAAGAAAGCGCAGTGGGTAAGACAGCAGTGTTCACCTTCCCACCCTCCCCAGCCCCCCACTCTCCATATGCTCACCCACCCCCACAGACAGAAGAGCTCTCACGCCCCATTTTACTTGGTGGATAAGAGGGTTGTTTTTCAGCAATGAAGCCAAAACCCAGTTTTTGTAGGGTTTTTATTCTCAGCCTCGCACCTGTTACTGTAACATTYTCTGTCTTTCCTAAGTTGTAGACACTATTGAGAAGCTTCTTTTTGTCTGTGCTGGGTTAGGGACTGTGGAAGCACCTKCCTGCGTGCCAAAACTTCCCTCATGGCTCAGAAAGAGCCCCTTCACACAGGTGCATCATACAGTTTCTCGTCTATGCTATGGAGTGAAGGCTGCCACTGGCAGCATATACCCGAGGGGCCATTCACTCTGGTCTGCTGGTCGGCTGCTGGCTGCTGCTGCGGGCTGAAGTAGCACCTCATTCTGCAGCTTCTCCCATGATGGTTCGGGGACCCCTCTCAGGAGGATGGCATCAAGTTGAGCTGCAGGAGGTAGCATGAGCTTGGGGCCCCAGTTTGAGRTGTAATGGGAGGGAGAGGGGTTATCCTGGCAGGAAGTGTAAAGAAGCAAGGTAGGAAGGAGAGAAGAGGGAAAAAAAAGGCCRCCTCTCGTGCGTTTTTGCAGATCTACATCAAGGTGGGAGTGAGCACTGCAGTGGTGATGATACTTGCTGCAGCCAGTGATACCCAAGCAAAGAAAGTTGGGAAACCTCTTTCCTAACTTTTGCACCAGATGTGGGAGAATTTCAGTTCCTTTTCAGCCTGAACAAATTCAATTCTGTATTTCCCATCTCCTTGAGGAGAGTCAGTTATGGGCTGCTCTGGAAAGAAACCATGCTGCACTCTTCATGGTGAAGCTGTTCTAATTTTCAAAAAAAGATTGTAAGATTTGTTGGACCACAGAAAAAAAGAGAATGTCAGGAACATCACTATACAGCCTATTGGTTAAGCATTCCCATGACAGAAAAGAGATATCGGTTTTGGGCCCTGCTTCACAGAATATTACTGCATTTCCCAATACTGTAAAATAGATTAAAAACCAAATCTTGGAGATGAATTGGTTGGTTCCATTCAAAATAATTGACCTTGAAACTCTGAACCTAATAATGTATGGGGTTAATTGTTGATGTGGCAAGAACTGCTGAGGTTTCTTTTCATGTTAATATCTTAGGCTTGTCTTTAAGTCAGCAATACTTAAAGAGATATAGGATTAGGGCAAAGACATGAGACTGCTTTGAAAAATGTTTCCTGAGGAACTTCCTAAGGCTTGGCACAATGCTCTGTTAGTTTTACAGTACTTCTTTCTGTAACACTTCWTTCTGTTTTCCTTCCAAAAAGATTCTTTTCACTTTGTTTCTCTGTCCTAGATTATTTCCTCCCATAGAAATATTTACYTGTTCTTGGCAGTGTGTGAGCCTAACTTAGAGACTCTTTTAAGATGCATGGCTTTCTCCATTGACTATGTAGGAAGCTGGGGAAGATTAGGGTTTCACATCATCTAATTTCAGATTTCTACAATATCTAGATCTGTGCTAGTTTCTTAGACTCCATTTATCATCAAGGGAGAGAAATGTCAGTATAAGAAGTTATTTGATCCATTCTAAGTGACAGAAACTGGATCAGATGAGCCACTGCCTAGAAGTAGGTGCTTCTGGACACTGACTGTGAATATTCCATCTTCACGTAGACCTGTACCAAGGTATGGTTCATTGCCAAATAGCTGTTTGTACACATGCATATTGGGCTTAGTTGCCTGCTGTTGCACTGAGGAGTTTCAAGGATCTTCTGAAATGTAAAACACAGCTTAAACGGTTTGGGAACTAGTTAATGAGATATCACTGTATGCTTAATACAGTGCATGATGTTACCGATCAGCCAATCAGCTACTGATTATTGACTCTAAAGACTCATGTAATGTCCACTGGTAGGATGTTTGCACAAAAATAAGCTGAATTTTGGCTCTCATCTTTGACTTTCTAAAACAGTCACTGCTCATGCCATACATCTGTTTATTTGGGTTGCTAAAAATATGTAGGAAGTCTCCTTTTAACTCTCGGTGGTCCACATSTATCTTCCTTTGTAAGACACTGGGAGGAAGTTGGTGTCTCCAATACTGTATGAAAGGAGTGTGAGTTGAACATAAAACTAGAAGCTTTATGGCTGATATCYCCCTGGGAGCTTTTCTTCTGTTTTCCCATTTGATTGGTCAATATGTGGCCAGCCAGCAACGCTTCCAGTCACGGGGCAGGGGAGAGGCTATAGTTACCAGTTTAATGAGAACCACAACCTTGCACAGGAGCTCATGCCAGCTTCTGTTAGGAAAGGCAACAGCTCCCCAAGTACAAGAATTCATCAGAAACTGGGGGCCAGGAGGGGCTGCCTCTCGCAGAGTAAAATGCTGTTAATCAGCAGTTCTCTGGGCAGCCTGCTTTGCGATGCCCAGAGGAGCTCAGGAGGCCTCTAACTCTTATCTGGCTGTCTCTATGTGAGACAACAATTCTCTCTGAGTTTCTGCAGACATTTCTCTCCTCCTTAAAATGCGATAGTCCTGGAAAGGTTTAAAACTTTTTTTTTTTAAAGTAGTGGTATTGAACGCTGCTCTACTGTGAATTTGTTGAATAAAGTGGAGGTCTGCAAGAGTCGAAGCTACAGGCATTTTAGGTCCTGATCTGACTTTTAAAGTCCTGCTGTGGTCTCAGTGCAAACTGGCATTTGGTTGCAAATGGTTGGTTCCCTTCTATGTCTAGCCTATAGGCTGAGGACATACGGAGTGTGTACATTCGTTATGTTTTGAGGTTCTTTGGGCAGCTCAACAGCCTTGCCTTGCATGTCCTGAGCTAGCCTTAAGAAGCCATCATGTGGCATGGTAATCAGGCTCTGAAAAACCAAGCAGCTGTGATAGGCACCCTGACTAATAAACCTTTCCTGTTCATAGGGTTAGTTTTTCTGTTGACTGTGCTGMGCTGCTGGGGTTGTGCTGTTTCCAACTGCAGACCTTGCAGCGGTCAGTGCAAACACAGCTATGCGTGCAACATGCTCCACTGCGTGCTACGTGTGACCTTTTCACARTTAGTGGTAAAAGGAAACTAGGCAGAATAACTGCCCTGAGCATTCAAATATTGCTTTCAATATTTGAAAGCCGAAGAAAGTGTAACCAGTCATGGGGTTTTTTGGTTGAAGTATCGTCACCAAAGTGCTGATTGCGAGAATGATGTTAGAAAATTCCAAACAGGAAAGAAAGATATACTACAGCCTAAACCCGTTTTACACTGAGATAGGGTGAATGATAGAATAGCCCAAGCATCTGCATTCACACAAGGAAAGAGAGAAATAGAATCTCACTGAGTGGCAAAGTTAAATGTACATCAAGAGGAGAGAGAAAAAAAATAAAAATGGACTAAAGCCTCCCTAGAGATAGATGCTGTAAATCATAGAGTCTTTTTGATAGCATCAGTTCAATAACTACAACAACAAAAAAGATTATTTTTTAATAACTTGGTATCCAACTAGGCCAGTACCTTGTAAAATCAAGAGGATGACTGACAGATGCAAATATCTTTCAAAAGAGAGAGAGTCCCTTTTTAATAATGCAAGTTTAACTAAATTATAAATCATTTCATGGTCTTTGCCCAGAGAAATCCCATGTCACCAGCCTCACTGATAGTAGCCTGTAGCTCAACACCTATGATGCCAAAACAGTTGCTGAGATACAAACTTTCCCTTTTTTTTTGTGTGCAATTTCCCCATCATTTTTCCCTTTGTCATTTTAATTKCTTAGAGACCAGATTCCAGATCAGATAGCCCACATGGACAAATATAGAGAAGTGATGCTATTGCTGCTGGAATGGAAGTCATGGGAGTTTCTCACAGGAATTATTCCTCTTCTTTGGGATCACTTTAAAAGTTTGCCAGATGGCTTTTGGACCTTATGTATGCTTTTTAGGGGAAGTATATACAAGTGAAAGGAACTTTAACATGATATATTGTTCAAGTCAGGGCAGTCACAACCTCTGTGCTCGATAAAGAGCAGGAATTCTTCCATCCACGTGGTGTCCAATTGCCAAAGGACACTGGGACTCTTTGTGCCTTTCATGCATTCTCTTGCAGTCCCTGGGGACTGGATAAGAGGGGTTTCCCCTCAGCCCACTGTCTTTCTCTATGGCTCTTCTGCACTTGTTTACTGGCTATGCTAAGACTACCTGTACAGCAGCCTACTGCATCCTTTCTTGTTTCAGAAAACCAGCTTCACAGGAGCTAGCATTCACTCTTCTTCCTTTTGGTTCATCCTTAAAGTGCTGTCTGAGATGTTCAGTATGGAGAAGGAGGATGTGCAAAGGCAGTCCTTCCTGCAAGYCTGCTGCTTCGTTTGAGGAAAACAAGGGCGTGGGAGAGCATTTCCTTGTGTACTGTTGCTGGGAAGACAGCAACATCTGTCAATTATAATATGCTATAGAGTATTAAACAAGAAAGTATGATTCTTTCTGGGTGCTTAACTACCAGATGAAGGGTTGATAGTAAAATAAGGCCGGTAATAAATGAGCAGTTTTACAAACCCCAAATATTTGAAAATCTTGAGAATACCTTAAACAACATGAATGATTTAAAAAAAAAWATTTTTTTTGAGGTTTGTTTTTTTTGATACCTTTGCTTTTTATTTCTGTGTTGCTAGTTTGCGTGATGGTCATTTTTTATTCTTGTTCTCAAAAATGTGTAGGCTGGAAATTTGTTTTAAAGAAAAAACAAGGTAGCTGATATATTCACACATTCTGATAATTCTGGCACCAAGGACTACTTGGAGGAATAAAAAGCAAACCAACCAACCAACCTGCCAACCAACCAAAAAGAACAGGACTCCATGAGACAACCAAGGTGTTCAGATTGGCAATCTCAGCTCCCTCAGCTTATATTTCTGGAACCTTTTGCTGATTTAATGAAAGTGTTGCCCAGCAGTAAAAGAAGAATGGCAGTTTTTTAGCTAGCAAGAGTTTCAAATACCAAGTCACTAATAAAATCTTTCTTACCACTCTCAGCCAGTGCCTTTTTCCCCACTCTRCGTATGAGCTTGTGACTTACGTATCTACGTAGTCAGTTCCCTTTCATAAGACAGGGATGCCATGCTGAGTAGGAGCATGTTTTCTGTTTGATTCTATTTTTGTTGTATGCCCCAGATTACCTTCTCTATTTTCTGTCCTTAACTGAAGACTGCAATAGTATGAGACTTTCTCAATTGAGTTGGTTTATTCAGCAATATTTAAACCCCCTTTGAGTGTGTCTGTGTGAGAATGAGAATATTATGTGTTATACAACTGTTTACAAGTGCTTAAAGAAATTTAAAAACAAGAAACATATTAAAGATGTCAAAAGGAAGGTTTGTTCTCCTAAGGGTTTCTGCAGTGTTGCTGCTTTTGTAAAATATGATCTAAAAAAAAAAAAAAAA
>JASVER010000012.1:17371083-17640961 GCA_030449065.1 Oceanodroma leucorhoa
AAAAAAAAAGAAAAAGAAAAAGCCACCTTGGAAATTTAGTGCCGTTGCATGACTTGTACAGGAAAAAAAAAGATATAGTGAGGTGCTATATTCCCCCAGCCAGCACATGTTTCTCAGATGTTTCTAGTGGGTAATAGTTTGTTAGTGGGATGATGTATGTTACCTTGTGGAGGCAACAGTGTACTGTCATTTCTGCAGTTCGTCCAAAGAATTTTTGCCAACCATACTATTTTTCTGAACAGAGCACAGCTACCCATTCTGCTCTGACAGGGCAGGATATGCTGATATAAATCACACTGTGGTTCCTGAGCTCCGATGAATCTCATAAAATGAGAGGATAGTCTGCTGTAATTAAATTGTGGAGAAATCCCTATAGAAAAACATACTTCCCTTAAGGTATAATATGTTTTTAATAAAAAGGATAGATCTCGATGCAACGCATTCCATCCCAGCTGCCTGGCAGTGCTTAGGTATGGATGATGTTAAATCAAACCCTTGCAATAATAGAATTTGAATTCKGAGATGCTGATTTTCTTTTTGATGAGGAACTAATTATACTATATCACTGACACGCTGAAGAAATGTTGCTTAAAGATCAAGCTCCAACAGCAGTAACCATTTTTTGAAGCTGAAATTTCATACTTTCAACTATGAGAAGAGGATTTGTTTGTGATCTGTCAGTTATGTTAGTGATTTTCAAAACCACAACCAAAAGAAGTCCATTGAGGTAGCAATTGGAAATATGTTGGTCTTTTCAGTTCTGATTGTTTTACTCAATAATTTTTAATTTTAATACACAGTATACAGAATTATGAAGATGACTGTTACAAAATAATTCTCATAAAGCAACTCAGCTAATTAAAAGATGTAAAAATTATACATTCAAACAGCCTAGCCAATATTTATCACCATCAGAGGCCTTCATTTCATGAAAAAGAAGCCTTACAGTGAAATTCCAGTAGCAGCTGTCTAAGTGGACCGTTTAATTTGATTGTCTCCTTTTGGGGATTCTTCGGTTTTAATAATGAATGCCGCTCTACCACCTGGAAATGTGCGTGTGCGCATGTGCCTGCACCCACACACTTGAGAAAGCTTCACATAAGGAAGGACCTGGCCTTTGCCACCTGGAAACAACACATGGAATTACGCACTTAAATATGGCCATCCTTTCTTGCATAAAGGCCAAAATAATTGTCACATTTGCAACTGGGAAGGAATTTTCCATTTTGGCAGTTTGGTAAATACTTTTTTTTTTCTTTCCCAGCAGGACAGGATAAAAGGCTGATTCATTCTTATCTAACTTTTCTGAAATGGAAACTATATCAGGATACTTCACTTTGGCTTTGTATGAGGACATGTTTAAGAGATGGTACTGACTCATCAGTTCTTCGGTTGTCTGATCAGACAGCCAATTTATTATAAAATTTTAAACCCAAGGGCAGGATGAGGCTGCCTATTTCCAGCTTGGCTAGCCACTTTCTATGTCTTTCTCATGGATTATACTTCCTGAGCATTTCCAGTTGGAACAAGAAGGTGGACAGTCAGGAAAAAAGAGCAACCCTGTATTCTCTCTTTAACATACCTATATGATTCCTCCATTACTATGGTGTCTGTTACCTTCACAAAACTTGAGTAGTGTGGAACATCCATGTTATCTGCATTTTACTGATGGGAGCTGAGAACCAGGCTATGTCTGGGCACATATCAACAGATTTCTGCTACGGCTGCCCTTTTATGCAGAAATGTTGTAGTTTGAGCACTTGAATGGGAAATTCAGCCTGAAGAGGCTGAATTTTCACCATCTAGTCCCTCTGGGAGTGCTGCAAAGGCAACGCTTTTGGGTAGCTGGGCTGAGACAGGAGCATGGACTTTGTCCCTCCTGGGGGAGGTGGCATAGGGTCCACCACAGAGTGAAAGATTCAGGATGCTAGGAAAAGATATTAAGAAAATGGTAACCTGACATTACAACCCAATGAGGACCGGTGTCCCTCAGACGTGTGTTTGAGGGTGTRCTCTGTGCTTGAGGGACTGCACCGGAATTTTTCAATTTGAGCATCATTAAGTGAAACTTATAAGCTGATCAGATTGCAGTGCTGAGAAGTGACTACAGTTCTGCATGAGTCTCTTTTGAATGAGGTAAAAATAGGCTGACTAGAATAAAAATTGAATGGGGGGTAYGTTATGAAGGACTGCCTTCTACTTAGTTTCCCGTCGGCCTTCCTAAAGGYAAGGATCAAAGAAGTGGGTGCTTTTACTTCATCATTGCTCTTGGTTTATTTGTGTGGTTTTAAACAGGACTCCATATAGTCTTAAAGACAGAGCTGTAGTGCCATTCAGTGAAGATCAAAATACCTCAAACAGCAAAAGGTCAAACCAAATTAGATACTTGAACCAAATCCAGTGAGCAATGGTTTGTGAATATTCATCACTGCTTTGCCCTTTCTGTCTCTGGTTTTCCAGCTGATTGTAAGGACTGTACTCAAGTACTTCAGGGCTGTGGGTGCCACTGAGCAATGGCAGTGTTTATGCACCAATATCCTAGGGACATTRTTCCATCAGGTCTCATACTCTAAAGAAGCAGTTTTCTTGGGGTGAATAAATGGGCAAGGAAAACCAAAGTGTTGTTGATGACTTGATAAATATCATAGTTTTGGGGGATTATTATGGATTCAATACTTTACACCATGACCAGAACCACAGACTATGTCTGTTACCAAGATACTGTCTCTCAGCTGAGAGAAAAAGCTGTATTTCAGTTAAGGAATATTGAGCTCAGTCTCATCCCGCTTTTCAAAATATAGTTATAGGTTAATCACCATTCTGCCTATTTGATTAGCTACTTTCGATCTGCTCAATTTATTATGGATCATATTTTCTTTAAATCCATGGGGACCTAAAGTTGCAGGCATACCAGTARGAGTTCATAAACCTTGAGGATTAAATCCTCTTTGATACAGAGTCTCTGAAGCTGCAGCATTCTTTATTCTTTTCCTGTATTGTTGTGCAGCGATCCTCTGCACTGCTAAAGCACTTCCAAAACTCATTGCAGCCATGTATGCATTTTAATGATAGGTGAAATGATCCTTGCCTTCAGTTTGTTAAACAC
This sequence comes from Oceanodroma leucorhoa, assembly GCA_030449065.1. NCBI lineage: Eukaryota > Metazoa > Chordata > Aves > Procellariiformes > Oceanodroma > Oceanodroma leucorhoa. The sequence continues at coordinate 17,374,190 of JASVER010000012.1, forward strand.
TTTGACATCCTTCTGAGTTAAAGGTGTTATAGAAATGTAATATCATTTTGTGGTTCTAGATTCCCAAACATCTCCTACATGTGTTTGAATATTGATAAACCCGTGGCTTAAAAATGCTGTGATTGCAACTTCAGAAATTTCTTCTGTTCCAGTTTGTTTAACCAAAGCTTGTTTAACATTAAATATTTAGCAAATTTCTTTCTTCAGATCAGCATACTCATTAATAACTTAAAATATAAACTATCACACATTAAACATGCAAATCAGACATTTTATTCAAACTGGGTCCTCAGTCTCCTGCAAATAGTTATGATAAATAGCACCTTCTGCAGTGAGTCACAGCACTGTTTCTGTCAAAATTACTCCCTGAGCAACAAGCGAGGCAGAGCGAGGCAGCRGAGTCTGGCTGTGTCTTTGGCCGGTGCCAACTGCCTGTTACAACACACCTTTAAACTTTTGGCCTCTGTTTTCCTGTTACTATGCTCTGGCAATACATTATATTTAACTCACTTTGTGGTGTCTTTACATGGGGACAGTGATACAACTTTTGTTAATGTGGGGGGTTTGGCAGMTTGATCTGTGGCATGTTTACCAAATTATTGCCACAAAAGAGCTTGTCTATTTTAGGAATAGTGGGAGTTGAGGACCAGCCAACCTGGTTCAAGCTATAGTTTTGTGAAGGAAAGTGAGGCTAGAATATGTAGATGTCTGGGGGAACAGGATCTGTTTCATGATGCTGTCAGACTGCATATAGGTACATAAGACAAGCTTATATTATATCTTAGTCATTGGCACAATAGGAGACCTTAGAGCACTCACAGGTTGAAGATACCAACCTCGTGTGGCACTTGGAAGGGACACAGTGAAGTATAAGCAAAAAAAAACCTACACAGAATTTTTTCTTTGAGTGAAGCATTTGTAATAGGTTTTTGAGAAGAGTTCCCAAGGGAATTGTGAAGGATTGGTAAAGACTACAAGAACTATTGAACCCTTGGGGGTCTTGGACACTGATGAAAATAGGAATATATGCTGAATGGTGTTGACTTTGAAATAAGCTACTATTTTGTATAAGCAAAGTAGATCCTGGAAATAGTAAGTAATCCCGTCCAAGCTTAAATACTTAAATAAAAAGTAATTAGTCTTTGTGGGGAAAAGGAAGTTCAAAGAGACAGTTCATACAGCCTGCCAACTCAGCTTCTTTTGGTAAGGAGGGAAACTGAGGCAATGCATTACCCAGCCCTAAAATGGGCAAGCTGCTGTAGTCAGATTGAAAGCATCTGTTATTTATCATACTAAGCCCTATCATAATGCTGAATTTTCAGATCACATCAGGATTTAACAGACGTGCTGCTCCTCTGCCTTCAGCACAGCCTCTCTGCTTGTGTGCGCTGCCAGCATGCCAATGGTGAGCGCACAGCAATTTCTTACATTATATAACTTCAAAAAAATAATGAAGTCATTTCATACATACACTTTTTTACTTAAGATGAAACAATTATTTCTAAGGATTTTTTAACAAGAATTACATTAAAGGACTAGGATGGTTTGAATATGTGAGTATTTAATTCTGAAAATGACATGCTTTTAATATTTGTTTTGGTTGAGGCTCTGCCATTTGATAAAATCCTTATTTGCAGAAAAGAATTTCAGCAGCTTTAGCCAAGGCTGTGTCATACCTCCTATTTCAAATTATGTTTAAGCTGATAGGGCCCAGGCTGTAATACCGTGAGACAGAGGAAGACTCGTACAAGGAAGGAAAAAATTAACAGGACATGGATTGTATTAGATTCTACCCAGGATTTTAATTCAGATGTATTTTCTGGGAATCAGTATTCTTATTTTGACTCTGGCATGATATTGGTAAATAGCAGCCTCTAAATTCTGAAAACTCTACAGTCTGTAATATAGTGGCTTAGTTCATGTCCGAGTTCTTTAAGTATATATAGGTCTAACCTGGTTTTCCTAGGTTTCATACCAGTGATATTTATTAAAACAGAAAGGATCTGAACATTACCCTTCAGCTTTCAAAGCATTTGGCTAAATGGTTATCACACTGCAGGTTGCCTTCTCTTTTAAACTATTTGTACTGCATCTGAGTACAGAAGATATTTAGTGCACTACAGCCATGTGAAAACTGTTGTTTTCCTTAATTCTTTATTTTCCTTTCATCCTAACTGATTACCACCTCAGTCAGAATTTATCAGCACTGCTCTGTGCACTGAACTGTGTGACCTAAATTTTATGACCTTGCGTCCAAAATCTAATTCTCTGGTACAAACTCATATTTCTCTGTTGATATTTTAAAGACATTTTCCTCATTAGCATGGCAGGAAAGCATGTGGAAGCCAAGTGAAACAACATGCAATTTTGCATTACATTCAAATTCCTTGCTGCAGTGCACTCAACTAACCTTCTATTAAAATTGTATTTTCTCCCCATATCCTTGTTTTCTCTTTTGCAAACAAATAATCTGTCAGTGCTAAGGAGTTATTTATTTTGTCCATCTTTGATTATTCCTGTTAGCTACCAGCCTTCAATCTGGCCATTTTTCTGTGGCTACTCAGGTAACCACAGTGCTATCAAAGCCTCTTCAGTACATTAAAAATCCCCAGCAACTGTGTTTCCACTGCAAAGGTATCTTTATTTAAAATTGTAATACTAACAAGAAATTATATACTATAAGAAAGTAAATCTAACTCTCAGCATAATGCCAACTTCTGGATAGCAAATTGTTATTATGGACAAGGAATATCAAATACTTTTAGCATCTATGACAATGGGAGAGCATGAAAGAGAAATAGGAGGTAAGGACAATTAAATGACAAGACTCCAATGCCATCAAGAAGTTTGTCAGAAATCAGATAAGTGATTGTGAGTAGCAGGTTTTTTTTCCCCCCACAAGAGTTCCCGAAGAATTTAGATTATTTTAATAAATGTGAAACTAAGGACCTCTCTCAGGCATTTATATATCCATTCTTAGGCAAAGAAGGTATTTGTAGCTGTCAACGCAATTTTATTTGATCATGTCACTTCCTAATAGACACACAAATCCTTATGGGTCACTTGCAAAGTTGCGTAACAAATTTCCCTCCAGAAATAGCTGGGATCATCAGCTGAACAATTTTAGATACAAATTTAAGATGCTCTTTACAATGATAATATTTTCTGAACCACATCCAGTGATGAAAAATAGGTTTTGTACTCAATGTATGTAGAAAAATCACCACAGTAAAAGTTGGAAATAAACAGAAAAAGAATGAAGATCATCTAAAGGATTTTACTGTGATGCATGGTATAAGCTCAGGCTGATACATTGTCGTTTTTACTTGTTGGTGAATTTAACCAACTTGTTGGGTTGTATTTAAAGCTGATGTAGATGACAGAACACCTTCAAAAACACTGAACTGGGAAAAAGGTGTTGCTTCCTAGTCTTGTGTTCGTCTCTAAGATATTGTCTGACCCTGGAATATAACACCTAAGCTGGGTCCAAGTTGCGTTCCTGCTCAATATGCCACAGTTAACAGGAACCGAACGCAGGTGAGGTTTTTGCTCTCATTCACATGAGGAGACCACTTGTTCTGTGGTACACAATGCACTGCGTATTAAGTGAGCAGCTGGAGAAATGATTAGTATTAGATTAGTATTAGAGCTATTTGGGGGAAGGGAGGGGAACACACTGATGGTGAAAATGCCTGCTGTTTCTACATGTTTTTTGTAATGAAGAATTGGCAGATCCCGAGCCTCTGTATAAGATAATGTGATCCTTTTCTTGTCGGTACAAGAGAAGAGCAATTTTATGGAGTTATGAAGTTAGGAATTCTTAAAGTACAACCTTTTTTTTTCCTTTATTTGCTGCTATTAAAATATGTGTAGCTTTACTATCTTCAGAGAAACTGTTCACTGTTCACAGTTTATTCAGCACATGATAATGCACTTGATTAGGTACTTAACCTCCTGTTAAATTCATTGACTCTTGCTGAGTTAAGGAGGGTTGACTTGTGTGCATGCTGAACTGGATACATTTGTTGTGTGKGGGGTTTTTTTTCTACTAGCTGAGAAGTTCATCATCCCAAGGTTTCCTGCTGTTTCTTATAGATGACAAAAACTCATGCCATGTTCTTTGTCAAAAGTGGTGTGGAAGGCCCCAGTTCCCACTCTCTCTCTCCTCTAGAAATGACGCTCAAGTATCTTGCCAACAGGAGCATCGCAGCAACTAATATATAGCCTCACAGTTGTCAAATGCAAAAACTGGTTTAGCTGAGATGCACTGAGATCATAATTAAAAAATCCATGGCATCATTTCATTCTCAAGAATGCAAATACCTTAGTTTTTAAATAATTGCATATGGAAGTATTCAAAGCACAAATAATAATGAGACAATGTGCAGTGTTTGCTATGGCAACATGAGTTCTAAAGCCAGCAATACAGTAATGATGTCTCTGAAGAGAAAAATGTGGAATTGCTCTGGAAGGCAGATTGGAGACAGCTGGTGAATCCCAAAGAAAAAAGATGTGCAAATCCACATAGGCAGCTCTTCTAATGTTGGTGTAAGGTAAACTGAAATCATCAAGTGGCCACATTACAGAATCTACTGCTGTGTTTGGTTATATTTGCACTGCTACAGTCCTCCATCCCGGGAAATAATTCTGGCTCTAGACAAAATGGTGCAGAATGGCTTGCATTCGTACTATCTAAGGTTGTCTCAGCACTGCTTAGCATTTGATCCAGACCTCCCCTGGGCCCCACCGTTGCACCTTAAACAAGGTTATTTGTATGTGTGTGGTTTCTTGCCTAATTCAAAATGTCTGAAACAATGTTAAAGCAGCCTATAAAAGAAGTATTTTTGTTCTAGCCTGAGAGCCAAGGGTCTGCACTGCATGCTTTGGAACACAGCAGGAAAGTGTACAGAGAGATTTTTGGATGCAGAAGTTGCTGAGGTAGCATTGGAGGACTACACATGGTGAGGAGAACCAAAGCAGCACAGTGTTATCTGCAATACAATATAGGCAACTGTCCCTGGAGTAAAGTATTTGGAACAACTCAGTTTTGGTTTGGAGGAAACTGGTTGGTTGACTTCAAAAAAGAACTTAGAATTTAATTAACTTGTATAGAGTTTGGACAAGCAGGGTACTGGAACTTAGGACTCAACTGTGGAGTGAAGTTGATAACAAAGAAGACAAACCCTTTATCGTGTTTGCTTCTGTGTTCAGTGGTTGAAAGAAAGCGTTTGGATGCTTATATATAAAATTCAGTCCAATTGTTACATTCCCAGGAGGAACCATTTGCAAATGTTTTTATAAGCCTCTGTAGAAATCAAAGGACAAAGTACAGCAGAAGCTTCTAATGTATCTTTTATAACCTCTAGGGCCACAGTATCTTGAGTGACAATAACAAAATAATTTAAAAACAGCTAACGTCAGATCAAGACTTTGTGTTGCAAAAGAGATAGTTGAACAAGTCAGATCATTCTGATAGCTGAATGATCACAACCTCGCTCATATGTTGACTGGTGTTGCATTTCAGTAAGACTTGAAAAAGTATTGTCAGAACCCATCTGCTACCACAGATTATGTAGTTAACATGTTGACTGCAATTAAAGAAGCAGAGCTGTCCTCTCGTATTAGATGCTTTACATACCCTCAGTTCAGTCACTGAAAAGGGCCTAAATGTGCACCAGGTGAACAGTGTTTGCATCATTTTTCCAAAGCATCCACACAGCAAGTACTGTGCTGGAAGAAAACCAGCTCCTGCTGGCTGTTTCCCAATGTAAGTTAATAACAGATGCCCCAACAAAGTTATGACTTTATCTAGATAGCGAGAGTAGCAATCAGCTTTTAGTGCCACATTATTGTCAAAAGAGGTCTGGAGAAACGGATAAGACCTCATGACTTCTTTGAAGGTGATTTGACAGGAGTTGAAAGTGTCATCAAGATCCTAGAGCCCATGCAAACTTTCATTACAGTTCTTTGTGACAGACACACCTACAGTCTTAGTGATCTATCCATGTTATGAAATGACGCATATGTCACTGAAGATTACCAAGCCTGGATTGGCAGCTCATTAGTAACAGCAGTGAAAACTTCAGTAGCTAAACATCTAGGTTTAGCCACCAAGCCGGATATTGTGAGGTTTATTGTTTTATTTCTTTGGACACACACACACACAGGGTGGTGATGGGGAGGAAAATATGTTCAGTTTTTGCAGGGAGCTGTGCATTGCATTCTAGATGCAAGATCTGTTCCCATGAGGAAGCCCAGAAAATTAAGCTTTATTATAGATCCTGTAATTCTAGGTCTATAATATTGCATGGGCAGAGAGAGACACATGTAGGGGGTAATGGAACTAAACCTTCAGAAGGCAAAATCTTGCAATTTACCCCCTACCTGTGAAGTCCTCAAGTGCAAGGATTCCAAAATGTGTGCTTGAGAAGATATTAGTGGGTGTTCTGGTACAAATCAACAGGGTATTAAATACGCTCATGTATGAGATTACCAGCTGAAAATTGAAGACAGTAAAATGCGATTCCCCCATGTGGTTGAAGCTGTGCAAAACCAGGTATTCATTACTGTCAGCACTAGCAAAGGACTACCCTACATGTTCCAGCAATTTCAAGTAGTTAGTGAAAGAATCTGCTCAGCTGCTGGTGATATTACCAGTGTTCAGAAGTCTGCCCCTCTGGGGAGTATGTCAATCAACTAATTATCATTAAAAAAAAGAAGTAGAGAGAAAAGTTTGAAATATGAATTCTGCTACCCTGAATTCACAGTGGTTTTGACATGCTCCTTGTTCATTAAAAACAATTAATCTGCTTTTGTCATAGCAAACTTCATTTTGAAACAGTTGCAAAATCTTGTTTTCTATAGTGGCACATAACTCAAGCAAAGTATTGAGATATGTATAATATTGTTGGTTTTTTCCGTTCTTGTTTACTAGTTATCGTAAATAAGATGCAAAATTCACAACAGTTTAGGAAGACTGTGACTGTTTTTTAAATGGGCTATCTGAAGCACAGTTAAGAGATGTGACAGTTGATAGAAAATATCATGAAGGAGAGGAAAAGGCTGATAAATACCAAAAGGAAGAAATAAGAATATGTGGTATATCTAAGTTTATGTGTATGTTTCATGAAAGCTTTGCTTGATAAACTTTCAAGATGAGCTATAAAACTCCAAGATTAGGATACTTTTAAATGTGATAGCTGAGATCAAAGAGAAAATCACAACGTTAAATATACAAAAGCACTCATATCTCTAGAATACATTACTCAGGCATGTTAAGCAACCCACTTTAGATTCCATGATTACTTGAAAAACACTCTGCAGCTTACACTCTGCAGACATAGCACTTCAGATATGCTGTCATTCATGTGTTGTAGGAAACAAGATAGGAACTGCATAAAAATCTTACATCTATTGCATACGAAATCAGCTAGGAAGCTTAACAGTAAAGATTACATTAAGATGTTAAAGGGAGCTATACTCAAGGATCCTTTGCAGGTTTTTTTCAACTTCACAAAATAGACATATGATGGTCATTGGCCTTAATCTTTCAATAACTCACTTCTTAGGGGACAGAAATAGTGTTCAACATATGAGAAAGAGTAAAAGTTGTATGAGCACAGCTTTTCCAATTCTGAGACACAGAAGATAATGTGTGTTCTGCTAGGTTAATACCCTTGGTCAGGGATAGGAGGCATTACAAAGTCTTTTAATTAACATCCCCAGAGCACTTGTTACAACAGCAGATAATCAAAAGTACAGAGAAAGTTCCTATTTGTATCTTTCTCCATGTGAAGGAACACTTAGAGAAATAATAGTAAGAAGAATGAAAACAACAGTAAAAAATAGGTCTTTTTCCCAGTGGCAATAATTATAATTTTGAGGGTTTAGTGACTTAAACACACTAAATGGGTGTTTCATAAGAGATGGTGATGATCCCCTTGAAGAATATGTCTAGGTAATTACCTGTGCAAGTGGAGAGAGTGGGAGAAAAAAACCACCTTATTTTGTATAGTCAATGTTTAGGCATAACTATGCACTGATGGAGAAAGTAGTAGTGTCATAGGGAGAGCAACCAGTCATCTATTCTTAGCATTTATATAGAGCTTTACAGGCTTAAAGCACTAAAGACTGAACAATCTGTATTTATAAAAGTGGTTTTAATTCCCCATGGCCTTCTGGATAGCATTAATACATGCTATTCTTGTTGTTGTTCTTGTGTTTTGTTTTGTTTGCGGGTTTGGGTTTTTTTCCCCCCTGCAAAATTGCAACCTCTTCAACAGGCAACCATGTATAATTATCTTGATCCATTTTACCAGAAGAAGTATTGTTTAATGATCTCATCTCTGACTAGTCATCTATGGAGACATGTCAACTGGTTCTTGCTGATGGAAAGTGCTGTCTGTTATTCCTTTCTTTCTGTCTTCTGGGCTCTACCAACAAAATTCTCTCACCGTTTCACATTTCAGTAGTAACTTGTGCTGGATTTGGAGCTGCTTGGTAAGAATGATGTGATAGAATTGGAGCTATTCAGAAGTAATTTATTAGTTCAGCCAGGAGTCTGGTACCTTTTCTGCTTGATAAGAAAGCGTAAGTTCAGCTTGTCCTCATAGGAGGCACTGTAATAGTCCATGACTCTCAAAATCTTTTCTCTATAGAACTGGCACGTCCATTTTCAGCCTGGTGCTTTCTTTTCTTGTCTTCAGCACTGAGAGGCTCTCTCAGTGGAGCATATAAATGAGTCTGCTTTTTTACTGCATATCCCACCTCTTACTACTTTGTTATTTATAAAATTATGAGCATTCACTAGTATTTTTAAGATCACAATCTGAATAATTGTCTATGTTTGCATTATGTGTTGATTTTAACTCCAGAGTGGAAAATGTATGCTGTTTCTTATGTTCACTTCTGCTGATGACAGGCTTACTAACAGGTGCCCATAGTCACGCTAAGTATGGCAATTCTTTATTTTCATTCTTTTCTTTCCTTAATCTTGGTTGCTGTTGTCTCTTTCTCCATTTGCTAGAATTGGTTTTATTTCTCTTTGSTTTTTTCTTCCCTGTCCTCCTCCAGCTTCTCATCCTAAGTATCGCATATGGCAAATACCTTTTCTCCTGTTAACTCTCCTTCTTCAGCATTGCCTTGCTAACACTCTTTCATGTTCCTGTCCAGAAATGTGTCCTCTATGTCTTGACTCAGAGGCAATCAATGAATCATGCCCAGTATCTCCTCCAGTATTTCTTCAGTGTATTTGAGTATCAGCTGCATCTGCAGATGCATTCTTTTCCATGAAGTCCATTAATGAAAAGTTCACAGAGAGCAGAAGATTCCTGGTTGTGTATGCTATCATGCTCCAGCTGATCATGTTTCTTTGCTGAATCGTGGCCTTAAGACCAATGAACTCTTTCTAGACCTTGTCAGAGGGTCAAGACATCAAAGGCAAACGTCTATGTAAAATTTCCTCTTCACATAGGTTTCAACCGAATTATTGGTACTGCACAGCAGGTAGTATCAGTCCTGAGACTTTACATCTCTGTCTTTAAGAAGTGCATCTGTGGATACCTATGCCTTAATTTCTACAGAGGGATGTTTGGTATAGTTTAAGGCTCTTGTGTATTTCTGAAAGGTGGCAATTGTTTTGGTTTAAATCCCTTGAAAACTGCAAAGTAAACTACACGACACAAAACAGTTCATTCCTGTGAAACAGTTTCCTTTTAGATTAAAAGCAACCTTGTGGTTTTGCAGCTGGAAAAAAACAAATTCTGGAGATGGTGGTTTTTGCAGCAGGGATTGGGTGTTGGGGCTTTAAAGTTATTTTCACTTATTGCAGTCTGAAGCCAACTATCATGCTTCAAACCATGACTATATAACTTCATTTTGGCTTTGGGAACGGCATGCTCCTTCAGTTTTGAACTATTGCCCCTCTTTCCAGTGCTGAGATTGAATAGGCTGCATATGTTTCAAATAGGTTTGTGTTTATGTGGCTAGCTTGAGACAAAAAGGATTCTTTGGCAGGTATCTCTCATTAAAAACACAAGTGTTACTTCAAACCAGTACTGAAAACCCAGCACTTTGATAGTGGAAGTGCATGTAATCATTCAGCATTTTGCAAGTTTAAAACTGCTGGGGTTTGCATGCTACTGAGAGAGCTTTTCAAAGATACTGAGCACTGAACTAGCTCAGCTCCCTCAGCTGCTGAGAGGTCTTTTCCATTCCATTCCATTCATTTGAAGCAGTGCTCAGTCAATGCAGAGTGCCTTTGAAGGTATCCATTCCACATTCACCACCAATTTCACAGCTCCAGAATTTCTTTTTTCCCATTTGTGTTTTCTAGTACATTGTGGTATGTATTTCTCTTCTTCAGTGCCTTACTTAATAAAGATGTCATTCAGAGTTAATACCTTATCTGATGATGGCTGGAGTCGGTTTCTCCACATCTGAGGGCTTTCTGGACTGATTGGGTTTACGTCACTATCTGTTTTGCAATTGCTGTTTTGGTTTTTTTGAGGTTTTCTTGGTTTTGTGTGGAGGATGTTCAGCATTAATATCCTGTTGCTACTCTGTTTTATGTTTGTCTCTGACTTACTGTTTTTTATTGAAGAGATATCTATAAAGACATAGGCTCTTGTAAGATGTGTGTGAAAACTCAGATATCCCAGAATTTAAAATTAGGCAAATTATTTCCATATACTATTATATAGTTTTTACATGTGCAAAGGTACAAAACTTTTTGTGGCAAGTTGAAGATAATGAGCTCTCACATAAATGTCTGCATGTAATATAGCAGCAAATTACTTTGATTTATTGCACTCTAATTGTATAGAAAGCCCATGAATTGATATGTCATATGCTCAAAGTAATATAATTTAACTAGAACAATTAGGTAGCTAAGTAGAATTACAACTTGATTGCTAGTCTATAATAACCTCTCATAGCAGAAAAATTTCTTATTTATCCTTTTTTTAGCAATAATGGAAGTTAAGATGGTGTCTTCACACTTCAGGAAGGGAAAGCAGAAGAAGGAAAGATGAAAGCAAGATGGAGATTGGAACTGAACAAATCTATTTTTATTTATATCTAGTGCTGTTTCTTTTCTCTGTATATATGGACAGATAACAAAAAAAAACAAACAAACAAACAAAAAACACCAAACAAAAAAAACACCACACCTTCAAAGAAGAAAAAAGTCTTTTTTAACAATATGCTAGTTCAAGCCCAAGATGGAACCATATCTTAACCTTGTCCGTCCAAAAACTTCTGCTGTAACCTGAATGGATAATTCACCTCACGTGCCATTTTAATGCAAGGCTATGCTTAAGAGATGCTGACAGCTGCACTAACTAATGCTGAAGAATCAAGTGTGTTGTGGTATGAAAAATTTATTGTGCAAAACCTGTTACTATTTTGCTTAAAACTGCAGGTCATTGTTGTACTTTGTATCAGAGGAGAAAAGGCAAGACAACATCTTATACCGGTGACAGACTTTTACAAGGTGTATTGTCAAGTTTCACTAGCAATCAAGCTTGATCTTGATTGGGAAGTCTGTGTTTTATGTACCGACATTGAAAGGAAGTGAACCTCAGGAAAAGCAGCAGGGCTAAAATAGGAAACTGATGGACAGGAGTCTATAAGGTTMTTTACCTTACTGTGACGTTAACTTCTTCTGTGACTTCTGTGACTGCACCTCTGAGGCTGATTTCAGATTTGTGGTGTACTGCTGTGTTGAGGGAAAACAGGTTGCAATTATTCACAGCTACTTCACAGAATACTCATTTAACAGTTTTTGAAAGGTATAGGGTCCCTACTGATATGTCAGATACATCCTACAGCGTCAGTTTTTAGGCTGGTATTGTGACATATGTAGTCCCTCAGCAGGCCTTGATACTGCTGCCAGGGGAGAAGGGGCTGGGTGTGATGCAGTCTGAAATGCAACATCTTTGATTACATGTCTTATGTTGCAAAGGAATGTGTTTCAAGYTCTACTTATGGTAGGACGTCAGGGAGCAAGTTTTTTTCTTCAGGCGGTGAAACAGGGAGGCATACTAGTTATTGCACTCCACCACCCACAAGTGCAAGAGTCCAGCATCTTTCTCARTATCAGCAAAACAAACACAAGAGATGCCTTCTGCCAATACATTCCCACTGAGCCAGTAGGGTAGGAAGGAAACAATTAACTGACATGTACTGCCAATAATAGCTGCTCTAGGCAGCACATTAAGCAGTGCATTAATTGATGTATTAATTGATTTATAAACACCAACTTCCTGATTAGCTTGATTATTGCCATCGTACTGGGATGAGGAGGATGGGGGAGGGGATGAATAAGCCTTAGTGACAGTGTAATTAAACATTTCTTTTGTTGTACACCCTGTGACATTCTCTAAGCCAGTGCAGATATGATGCATTTTTCTCTGCTTGATTAATGAATTGGATTCATTTCAGCAAGCTTTGCAATGTTCAGAGTTGCATAAGGTTTTTTTGCACTACAACTTATCTAAAAAAAGGTGGTTTAGTGAAATGAACAATGAAAAGATATGGGGGTCTGGAAGGCAGAGAAGGGTTAAGAACCAGATGTTTAATTGTAATAAAGTGTGTAAGGAAAGTTGCTCTGCTCACTGCCATATCTGGACCTTAGAAGACAGTCTGCCTGATGAGGGGCTTTCCATATCCCTTTTCTGACCTGAACTTCAAGCTTCAGATAGTCATGAGGAACTAAATTGTGTCTTTGTGTTAGTCAGCCAAGCAGATAGATTAATGGTACAGCTTTTCTTCCCTGCTGACTCTGCTTTTGCTTACAGGGCAGATGCTGCCCCTCCATGCTCTGGGTATTTCCACTGGCAAAGGGGAAAGGGAAAACCAAGAGAAATAGGGAGGCTGTGCATCCCTGATCAGTCCTTCCTTCTGATGCTGGGCACAGGGGGGACTGCAAGAGTGTAAATTGCACCCTTCAAGAGCCACAGGAGAGGGTATATGTGAGACAACTCAACTACATACTTCTTCTCAAGAGGAGTGGTACCTAAAGGTTTAGACTGACCCAGGCTTCCTCTCTTTCTCTGCAGCGTCACTTGCTCACCTTCCCTCTGCAGCCTCTTCCTTCCTATCTATCTCTGCAGCCTGCTTCTCTCTTCCCAGTGGATCAGCTGGAGCTCTGACTCATTCCACATCTCATACTGAAACTCAGAACAATATTTAATCCCTTGACATCCCCCTCAAGTTGTTAATGGACTCTGTTTCTTCTCCTTTTGCCCTCTCATCACAGCGGGGGCAGAGAAGCATCTCTGGGGTCCGTCAACACTTTGCTCAGGCAGTTGATTGGGCATTGCCTCCGTGTCAGCAGAAGGCATTAGTGGAGAATCAGGAGTGTAGGGAGCACATCTATTCTAGCTTTGAAGGTCTGCAATGTTACTGTTTAAAATACAGATGCTGCTCAGTACGTAGACGGGGTGTCATGCAATCATCGCTAAGTGGGTGCCATGGGAAATAAAAAAAAAACCCTATATTTACGAATCCCCCTACCCCATATACCATTTCAAACATCCCATTGATTGTTTTTAAGGTGAAAGGGTTTGTCATTGCCTGAAGCACAATGATAGAAAGAACGAGAAGCTGCAGTGGAAACACAGAATAATAATACTTATGTAAAAATCCCTTATTCCAAGATTTTTCTTTGCTTATCTTTTCAGTTAGATGTCTTACACTAATTTGTAGCAGTTTGAGATATATGTGAACTCCACGGAAATTAAGTTCTCGTGATCATGCTCTGTATTTTTTATGAGCCAAATGTATCGCCCGTACCAGTGAGGTTTCATTCTCATAGACATTGAGACGTCTTCACCCATGTACGAATGCTTGAGGGCAGCTTAGTGGTCAGGGCATGAAACTGGTGCATCTGGACTTAATCTTTCCAAGTTGCTAGATTGTATTAATATTTGGGCAGTGAGGAAAGCTACTAAATCTAATTGTACTTTGGGAAAAGCTGCAGACATTTGTAATCTAGGTACGAATCTGGTGAAAAGAATGCCTTAGACTTAATGAGGAGAGTGAAAAGCAACTAGGAGCAAAAGTCCCATTAGTTTCAGTGGAATTCGTGTTGCTGAAATCTCTCAGATATTCTTGAAAATCCTTTTCTAGCTTTGCTAGAAATGCTGGAATATGAAACACAGGATATGTTTCTATGCTAAATAACTCTCCAGGGTCTATCTTTCCCTGTTGATTGCAACTGACAATGAGAAGTCTTTTGTTGCTTGGGTCATTGGTACTGTCTGAATAATTTGGGGCAAGAAACAGAATAACTTCAGTAATGTTTATTTTTTATTTAACTTCTATAGGATCTGTCCCAAAGGGACTGCAGCTGATGTAAGAGTCTGTTTCTTCTTTAATGGCAATGCCATTAGCAGCCTTCTGGTGGAAGAAGGGATCTGGATACAGAGGCAATGAGGCTGGGAACTAACATTCACAGGCTAATGCCACAGTTCAGCTTCAAATGGAAGCACGGGGATGATTCTGTGCTCTGTTTGCCATATTGCTCACCTTCAAATCTGGGCTATTTTTCCTACATGCTCTATATTTCTGTTTTTACATTAGTAAAAAAGCAATAGCTCAAGAGCAATACAACCATCTGGGCCTTTAGTAAACGCACCATGACCCCCTTATATTACAAATGAATAAAACACAGAATAAATTTAATGTAGCTCAATACCTTACATRAGGGCACCTCATCTCTAGACAGTTCATTTCTATCTCTGTTATTATTGAGACAGCTCTTCTGGCCAGTCCTTTTCTGGAAGAGTCCTTTCCTGTAATAAATGGTAACTCTGTTCTCCAACTGCACACAAAGTTTGTGGATGAAAACAAGTTTATTCTTTATAAATGCCCAGAAGATAATATTAAGTTTYATTCTCTCATATTTTGCCACATATTGGTTTTGTCCTAAGTGCTCCAGAGRTACTGAATTCAGGCCTTCAAATACAACTAGAATGGCTTACATTGTATTACTACTAATTGTCTGTTAATACATTGTTTGACTAATAGTGTCACTTCGGAGTGGCAGCCTTCCTGGCTGTGGAGATGCATGCAAAAYCTGATCAGAAGCTAGGGACAGGTACTGTGTATTAGCTGTTTTTACATGGATATTAGATGGGTAAATCAGCGTTGCTGAGTATTATCCATCTATGTCTCTTAAATGGAATGATTAATATGTATTACTGTTATCTTCTACAAATAGCAAGGCAACAGCAATGGACACTATGCATGCTTTGTAGAGAGTAACATGCCTAAACTGRTGCCTTTTAGTATGTTGGTTGCTTATGTATTTCTGTTACTCTGCACTTGGGTTATGGGGAGCCAGGTCTATCCACTCTAGAGAACTGTTTGGATAATTCAGGATCTCTTGAATTTGATGCTATAGTAATCACAAAACCTGTTTTAACCTGCTCTGCAAATGATCCCATATGATGCAAAATGTTATTTCTGAAGGTGTGGATTGTGACTGTTCCTTACCTGCAGTGGAGCGAGAATGAGCAGATTAAAGATTGTCAGATACTCAGAGACGATGGAAATGGGGTGTCTCAGATATTTCAGGAAGCGTGTCATATATTTCTCCTGTGCTACTGGGGGTTAGCATCAATGGCATGCATTAGCATCCAGTCTGTAAGTCCATTTAAGCCACAGAACAGTTACTGTGATTCTGGGGGGTCAAAGGTCGAGAGAGGGTTTGTAGTTGGGGTCCAGCTTCCATCAACAGCTCTGTTACTGGTAATGCTCCTCTTGGGTTTGCTGGCATTCTGTGATTTCTTATTGTGTGGTAGAACAGTTGCTTACCTGAGCTGTCCTGTATTCTTAATAAACAACAACACTGTTGATATTTCAGGGAAATAAAAGATAATGGTGATTCTTCAGCCCACCAGACATATTAAGATGTTTTATGATTACTATTTGTGTTGCAGTAATACGTAGAGTCCCCACTTGTGAATCAGGCATTGTCCTCAGCTGCCACAAGTGGAAGGCAGCCCTCCTGCCAAATACTGTGTGCTGAAAACTTTGGCCCTACAGCCATCAGAGCAGGATTGTCACAGGGGGTGGTTCCCACTGCCATTAGTGAGGAGGGGCATAAGATCGACATGAGGAAAGGAACTCTTGTGACAGTGTTTAGAGGCAAAGACTCTAACTGTAATTACAATTGAAATTGTAAATGAGCTTCTCTAGACTAAATGGGCATTCCATCAGGTACCCTTTGAGACGTAAACAGCAAAGACTGAAGAACCTGACTGATGTCTCACCTGGTTTTGTTTCATTTTGTTTCCTCTAAATCATAACCATTGTTATGCTCAGATTTTCTCAGTCATGGAAAGTTTTGAAAGTAGGAAGATTCTTGCGGGTTCATTGCTATGATGAAAAGTGCAGAAGCTTATACTTTCGGGTTAAGTTTTCATTCTMTTGGCTAGTGATGCAGTATTGGAGAATGAAAAAATGTCAATTTAGGACATATAGCTCCAAATATTCACTCTTCTGTAAGGCTGGATAAAGCAATATAATGAAATTACTGCTAATACAATGAATTATGGTTTAGTGTTCACAGACGATGTCTGTTGATCTTTTTTTTCCCCTGTAAGCAAGGCATTTTGGTTTCAGATTTAATAATGTCTAATAACCTCTTTTTTAAGGTCTCCTAAACTAACATTGATCTTAACTTGATTTATGGTCTATAGATGACCAAACAAAGACCTGCAAAACTACTTTGCACTGAAGAATAGTTACAAACCCCTCTTTCCCATCAGAATGAATTTTGTTAGTCTGAAGATTCTGGTAGAAAAAAACTTGGTATCATGCTCACCAGATAATAAATTATCTGCAACCTTTCCCAGTCTGCAATCAATATGTTATTTGCTATTTATTTCCCAATTTTAATCAAATTTAAAGACAGAATACTCAGAAAGCCAACCCAGGACAAAACTGATGATAACAATGACATTTATTGACATTTCTGAGGCACAAGGAGATTTAAATGAAGTTAAAATGCCTTTCAGTAAATAACAAGGGGTGCAATGAAAACCCAGTGAACACAATAAAATATGCACTGCCAGCTGCATACAGGTCAAAGATGGGATTTACATAAAAGTAAGATAACTCTGCTTCTGTGTCATTTTATCCTGCTCTAGACAGCTGCTTGGTTCTTGCAAGCCACAGCAATAACATTATGCTGCCCAGGCCACGTATCCTTACTTCTGATTATATAAAAGAGGAGGAAACTGTAAGGAAGGGATGAGAGGCAGAGACAATCCAGCATCTAAAACTCAAAGACCTTTAGGTACTCTTTTAGTCATTTATGACATATATATATTTAAATGGATTTCTATTTGCTAACAGACAGATTTCTTTATTTACATCTCTGATTCTGGTGGATACATGCATTTTAACTTCACACATGTTTGGCACTTGCATTGCTGATACATTTTGTCCTGTTCCGCCAGGTTTTCTGGATGTACAGCTGTTACCAAGCCCAGTTTCAACTAAGGAGTCTTGTTTTTCCTAGTCTCACCAGGGACAATGCTATTTGACATTTCTCTGCTCAGTATRAGACCCTCAAAATGTATGAAAGGTTCCTTCCTAGCTGTCACCGATCATTTTTATGATCACTTTGGCTCTAACCTGCAGCAACAGAGGGGTCTGTATAAAAAAAAAAAACACCTTGAGGTAAATTCCTGTAGCAGATGACTGTAGGTATCATAGTACCTTTAAGGTGATTCTTTGCAAGGCTGAGTGAATAAAGGCCTTGCTAAAATCTACTTGAACTGCCATATTCAGCCCCTCCAAAACTCCAGATTTTATTTGTCTCTGTAAGCYACAGTTCTGGAGGCAGGGCTTCGCAAACATCTGTAATCTAAAGGACTTGTTAGGTTGCTGTTTCAGTTCATTCATTAGACCAATTTCATGCTGCTACTAAAAAAAATTCTGTGGCTGAAGACAAAATCAGACAGTACAAGAAGACAATGGTGAACGGTTGTTACTAGTGTAGCTGAAAGCAAACAAGGTAGCAGTGGACTCATGGAGCTTGATGGGATAAAGTCATGGAAGAGGGAAACAAATGAAGTATTGACTATGTATATCTATCTATCTATCTATCTRTCTATYCAGGTGGAGAGCATCCATGAGATGCTGCAGACCATGTGAAACACCTGGCGTGTTTAGCACAACAACGCCCACTTCCATAGGAGTTATCTCTGCAGCAGCAGCTGTGTGGACAGAAAATATGTAGGACAGTAAGCTTGCAGCACTTTCAGCTGCTTGAGAGGCCGTTTTCAGAGCGCAGGATTGTGCATGAACGAAGTATACTAGAAATTTGCAAAACTTAGGTTTCAGTTTGTAGACTCTACAGAGAAGGTACTGTTGTTGGTTCTCCTGGCACCTAAAGGTCTTAATCCTAGAACACAAATAGTAATTTAGCAGTGTGGAGGGGTGGAGAGGTATACTTGACCACAGCTTGTATGAGGGCCTGCTATACAACCATGGGAGATATTTAGGAGAAATGGTTTTTGGAAGCATCAAGAGAGTCCAAAACTCAAAGCAGCATTTAAATGGAACCAGGTAGGGCTGATTTTGCAAAGATATTCATATACTTGTGGATTGTACATCATAAGATGCTGTCAAAAATTGCAATGCTATCGAAGAACCACACAATAATAACTGTTCTGTTACAATCCCTCCAAACTGCTTTTTAATGGCTCTGAAATAGAACTGTAAGTYCAATGAGAAGTTTAAAAAAATTTGGGAGTAACTTCAATTTTCACGGTCCTATCATGGATGATCAGAGAGATTCAGATTTTATTTAGAAGTGCAGTGGTGTTTACGACTGAGGTACAGCAATTGCAGACCTGGATTTCACACTGCTACATACTATACAACCACTAAAATAAAAGCAGGTCCTTGTCTGATCTTTAAATTCAAAATCACACAAAAAATAGAGGCAATACTATGAGATTATATTGGTATCTGATGCAAAAAGGCATCCAGTGGACTTTTTGAACATTGGATCAGGCCCTCAGTAAATACATACAGCCACTGTATATTGTTTATCAGTCTTGGTACYGTAACTAACTGGGATACTGAGTCTTATTCTGTTAGCATTCATTTTATATGAATATATAAAATGACATATATATAATTACTCCTTTGCAGTATCACAAAACAGAAAAAAATATACAATCAAGCAAAATTCTTATTTTACCTTTTTTCCTAGGCTGGCACAAAATGTGTGATATATAGTCATTWAAAAGGTATGTTTTTAATATTCTTCCATACAGAGAAATGAAACAAACTGATGTGATATAAATGACAGCTTCTGAAGGGGTACTTCCAATTACTTAATTCTGCCTTTTTACTCTTTTCTATTGTATAGCTGAYGACTTGCTTTTAAAGCTGTTACTTTTGTATGAATTGTGTAAATACCTTTAGTATTTCTGGGCATCTGCTGAAATATTTTTACRGTCAGGCAGCTGAAAGTGTTAACTTGCCTTTTATTATAGGTTGGGTTTTTGCATTTGTCTTTGCTACTTCATGCTCTCTTCTGATCTTTTTCTATCCTGATAACGTGGAAATCACAATCAAATAAAATTTAGATTGATTTTATACTTATACTTATCATCCTACATCATACAATTTGTCGAGAGCGGAGCTGTAGTAAAGCTACTGCTGTACCTACTAAAGTCATTATACTATAGCTCCATTGTGCTGTTTTATGAGACCATAATCTGCTTCCTTATGAGGCAACTAGATTAGTACCTCATAAAAAATGGCGAAAGCACCACTATTACTGCTCTACAAGTTTTTATGCGTTGCTGAATTTTATCATTATTATTATTGTTGTTTTACTGTTAGTGTGGCCTAGTGAAGCTGTGGTTAGAAGTGAGAATTCTTTGTCTAAAAAAAAGAAACCCTACTAGCTTGACAGAAGTGTAACTCCCTTTGACAGAAGCAGGAGTTTTGTCTGTGGGTTTTCAAGAGGATATATGCCCAGGCTACATATGTGTCCATGATGCTGTTGATGGGCATATGTGATGTGTGAGACTAAATAAATTTACAAGTCTGACTTTTAAAGTGGGGTGAAATAGTTGATATCAAAACTGTTGAAGTAAGTGCTAAAAGGGAGATATGTATCTCCACATTTAGTTATTTAAATACTTGTAGCAATATTTGATTATGAAACTTATATAGCTCTTATAGAGCCCCTTACTTGTCACTTTTGACACACAAATTTGTTGGCACACACCAGCACTTTCAAAACYAGAACCATTTTTTAATATCTCCATTTCTGGATAACAGTTGTGACAACAACAGGCATTAGSATGCTGAACTTGTGACAAAAAGGGGGTATTTTGCTTCTAATTGGGGGCAAGCAAGCAGAATTATACCCATTTAGTCTGTGTAGAAATTCCCTAAGGAAACTGAGGGACTCTTGTCTGTTTGTTTACCTATGTATTTATTGCTCTGGGAAAGCTATGAACAGTCTTTATTTTCCTCTAAGTGTGACCTCAATTTTAGAAAAGCRGGATAATCATAGGGACAGTGGTCCACAAGTTTTAATGAGCACTTCTGCAGATGCAGAATGATATGAATTATGTCCCTTGTGCCAGGGGGAGGAAGGGAAATCYTTGGAGTGAGAGGGCAGGCAATTTGTCTGCCACTGCAGCTTTGGAGGGAGAAAGGACCTTTTTTAGGGGGAGAGAGCTGTAGTTTCTGGTAGGCAGCTAGCCAGGGGAAGAGCTGAAATCAAAGCATCCTGGGGGCAGGTGGCAAAGTCCCTGCCCCTTGCTCTGGGCACTTTGACTCTGCCAGGACACTGAGCTTGGGGCTGACCTCTGCTAAGGCTTTTATATTCAAGGACCTGTGATACCCCAGTAAATCATTATGCCACCTGGCTGAGTCAAACCCAAAGAATTAATTTCTTTCTTTGTAGCTATTTGCTAACTGACTTGAACCTTTCAGTTGCCTTTTGGTGCTGCAGTTTCTGAATACCCCACCTTTTAAAGTTTATATTTCTTCTGTTGTATCTGGTGCTTTATACTAAGTATAAATCATGATTGCAGACTCAAATAAGAATATTTGTGCTRACATCACTTTTAATATATTTTAGCAGAGTGAATCCTGAGTGCCCATTCAGCAAAATGCATCCTTTTGGGCAGGATCGTTTGTTTTTCCTTAACCTGTCAGACAGAAGACTATAGTCTTGAGACTTTAGTCTCAAGATCTTAGGGAGTCTCTTGGTTTAAATTTATTAAAAGCCAGGGAAGTTGCCCTGCTGCAGTGTAACCTTGTAACCAAGGTTTTTCMGCTGCAGTATAAGGGCAATGCCCTGAGTAGATACAAATTTAACTAGACATGAGAAATCGCAAAATCCTTTTTTTTATCACCAGTTTTCAGGTCYCTTGATTCGACCATCAGAATAAATTTTCTATGATCTCATAACTTTAAAAGCTCTCTTCACTTCCCTCTTCCCCCATCTGTTTAACCAATAACCTATTCTCACAAACACTGAAAATCACATTATGAACAAAGTTGTCTTGATAGGCCTGGAATGTACTGTGGATCCATACTGAATTAAGTTATATGTGTGCTGAGACTATGCAGTCTAGAGTAAAAGTCTAGAGGCTACTTCTTTTTCTTTTCTTCAAGGTACATTTGCTGAAAAATACCTTTTTTCAGGGAAAATAATAATGAATTTTGGGCAAATTTAGAAAAATGGGGATGATTTCTACAGCTGAAATTGAGCTTTTTTATTCAAAAAGATTATAAATCACCAGGGAATATGGATATAAAGATTTTTTTCCCACCATTTCCTAATGTTACTGACAAGTCAGCATCGTAATTTGGTGACTTGTTTATTTTGTTCCCCTAAATAATTCAGGTCAATATTGCCAATAATCTCTCAGTAAATACACACTGAGTATCCAAGATCTGAATCCAGTTGTAGGAAGTGCRGTCAGTGTGGGGTTGTCAGAGATGGTGGTTATCATGAGGGATACCAAGATGCCCATCTTTAAAAATTTAGGGAGCCAGTGAAATTTAGCTTCATAAAAAACAAAATTTTTAGAAAGATGTTAGACCAAAGCTCCCCCAAACATTCTAAGCACTTGGTAGTTAATGTGGAGACAAATAATTCCAGAATGGATTTTTTGGGGAAACAATTGTGTCAAACCAACCTAYTTCTGTTCTACAGCACGCCAGAGAAGAATCACTGAATCCCTTGTGTCTTGACTTGGGGAAGTCTTCTGACCCTGTCACTCCTGACATCCTCAGAAGTAAAGAAAGCATGATCTGCAAAGATCTGTGACAATGTGTGTGCAAAATCATTTGAAACTTGTACACAGAAGGTAATTATCAGTTTCCTTATCAAAATAGAGTGATACGTGGAGCTGCCTTGATCACCACCCTCAAGGCGTTAGCAAGTTGAGAGGGAGGAAGCTAGATRCACCAGACGACTGACAAGAGCAGAATTCAAAATGATCTTGACAACCTGKGGAAGATCAGCTGAAATGGAATAGGGGAAAGTGTATGATACTTCACATAGGCAAGCTGAGTCAACTGTATAAATAAAGAATGAGGAGCAGCTGGCTAGGAAGCTGTTACACAGAAAAGGGTCAGGGGTTGTACTGAACCACAAGCTAATACACATGAGTCATGAGTTAAAAATGTCATACTGCTGTGGTGAATCCAAATAACATACTGGGAGGCAGCAAGGCACTTGAGGTAATATTTCCATTCTGCTCAACTTTGATAAAGATTCAAGGGCCTCAAGGCTGAAGGCTATATTGAATTTGGGGCCCTCACTTAGAGGGCCTGGGTCTGGATCAGATGGAGACACTTTAAAAGGAAGTTACAAGAATGATTAGATACCTGGAAACCATCATCTGAGATCAGAGACCAAATTGGAATTGCATAGACAAAAAAAAAAAAAAACAAAAAAAAAAAGATGGAGAGGAGCACATGATATTTTTCAAAACCACAAAAATTTCTGGAAGGAAGGAAAAATGCATCTCTTCTCCCTGCTTATTGGGTAAAACCCACAGTCTGTAGTGGGCTACAACTGTAGCAGGGTAAATACAATTTATTGGAAGATGCAGGAATATAAGGAGG
The DNA here is from genome assembly GCA_030449065.1 of Oceanodroma leucorhoa. Taxonomy (NCBI): domain Eukaryota; kingdom Metazoa; phylum Chordata; class Aves; order Procellariiformes; genus Oceanodroma; species Oceanodroma leucorhoa. The sequence continues at coordinate 17,397,317 of JASVER010000012.1, forward strand.
GCTTTGGGAAGGGGAAGAGTTCAGGAGTTTCTTGACTAACTACGTAAATGAGGATTAGGAGCTGTTTGGCTTATCAGGCAAAAGGTGGCATAATGTCACTGGTGGGCAAGTAAGAAGGTGGGATGGTTAATCTTGTCCTTCCCAGGTGTATAAAAGTTCCAGATATAGCTCTGCTGGTGTGTAGAAAATGGGTAATGGCAATTTGGAGTGTGACAGGAAGGAAAATGTGACAAGGAACAACCTGCTAGGTCAAACTGACCTGGAAAACAAGAAGAATAAAAGACAGATTATTTATGGAGGAAGAAGAAGAGACTGCTAAGGAAGGAATATTGCTATATTGCATATACCAAAAGTTTACTGTCTTTGTATTTCTCCCTGCTTTAAAAGACAAGGAATTAAGGTTCTTCTTTTGAACTGTTAGGAGATTGAAAACAGGAGGGGCTARGCCAGTCTCTGACAGCCCTTACTCTACTGAAAAAAGTAGTCAACGTAAAATGGTATGTGCTTGTAAACACTCCAGAAGCCTTCTATACCTACTTTGGCTGCCACTGCATAGTGAAGTGCACATCATCATTACTGCATAACTATCACTGTACTAGCCACATACAACTAGCAAAGAATATATTGACACTTACTACAATTACACCTTTGTTCTGCTTTGTAGATGTCCTCTGTGGTGCAGAAGTCTTATAGAGTGCCCATGGGATTTGCAGGATGGGGCCAGTTCTGGTGGGCAGAAATGGAGGACCAGTCAAATGTCATCTTTAACTTAGATCCCACCCAAAAACCATCATCTATGTCTTGGCTTGTATTAAAGCAAATATGGAAGTCAGGAAGTGAAAGTCAAAACCTCAGGTTACACTGTCAAMACAAAACAGAAAATGTCTATCCTTCAGGGACAAAGGAGAAAAAAACAAACCCAAAAGCAAAACTGGATCTGACTGATGCAACAGAACATTTCTGACTTTTTGRCTGACTGGACAGAAGAGGGGTGAAAAAGAAGGAGGGGAGATGGAAGAGGGAGCAGGGGATATACTTTTTCTATCCGTCGTGGGCTTTGGCTATGATGGTAAATAAGAGAACTTGGACTATGGCTGCAGAAAGGGGCTGTTTTGCTGCAACAGGCATGCTTGCTTTCTTTTGTGAGGGGAAGGGACCCTCTTTACCATTCAGTTATCGATAATCCAACCACCAATGTGGCAATCTACCACTGTTCTGTATCTCATGCTGCTATCTCCATGGCTCAGAGAAAAAAAAAAAATATCACAGTCAGGCMAGGTGAGGATGGGTAGAAACATAAAAATTAAACATATGGAGCCATCAGCATGTGCTTTTTATGGAGACTTGAGTTAAATAGGTCTGACCCAATCAGAGTCCTTAGTCCTGAGCAACTTTTAGTTCATCTCTATAGCCATGTAGGTTTTCGGATGAGTTGTTTGTTCTTTCTTTACTTAGATTTTTAAAAAGTGTGTTACTTTAAAGTGCCTGGACACCGCACATATCCATAAAAATGACATTCTCAGTGAGATCAAGAAAGCTGTACAGTCTCCTAAAATAGCATCTGAATTCTAAGCAACAAAAACAGAGAAAGGAAAAAGAAGAAAAGAATCCCTCACTTTCTTTAGATGAAGAGACCATTTATCATTATATCATTAATCTTCTCATACTGGGGAAAGATTATGGGAAAAGTGGTAGCTCTTCAGTTACTTCATTATCTCTTTAGTCATGTGTCTTCTGAGAAACTTCAGTGTTTTTCTGACCCAAACATAGCAGTGAGATAACCTCGCTTCTTATTGACGTTGACAGAGGTACCTTGTCTCAACAGACTCCACAGATCTCTCTTCCTTTGGCATTGTACATCACAGAGTCCTTGTACGAACACCTCAAGGATATGCAGTAGCTGGCTTTGCAGCTGTGTCCTTTAAGGCTTCTCAATCTTTCATATCACTCCCCCCAGCCTTTGGAAATTATGTGTTGTCCAATTCTTCACATTAAGAATTTACCATTCCTTGGGATGCCATGCTGACATCCATCCCCTGTGGTGCTTAAAAAGACAGCAGTATTTCATAGCTTTAGTCACTGTAAGAGTAACCTAGTTTTCTACAYACTTTTAAATAGGATTGCTCTTACAACTTTGGAGTGAGCTTTAAAAATTATTTGAACTCACCCCATGACCTGAATATTCACATTCTTTTCACACCCACCCATTTGGATCTAATGACATCATAATAGATTTGGGGAAGGTTCAGGGTGTGGAATTTAGCTTAAGTAATTCTTTCTTCATAAAGGCTAAAGCACATTAAAACCCCATAGTGTAGGAGCCAGGCAATGTAGCTCTGTGTGCTTAAAACAAACATTCAGCATTGAAAATAAACTGGAAATAGTGGAGGAGAGGAGCTTTGGAAACTGTTTATACTGCTGAAGCCAGGAAACAGGTATTCAGGACTCTATCATTTAGTGATAAAATCCAGATTAGTTATTGAATCTTTTTACCACAAATCCTAAGAAATTAAACATATACCAGGGAGGTGCAGTAAAATAATGGAGCACAAATAAATGATAAATGTAATAACCTAATCTCAGCTTTTTTTTTTTTTTTTTAACCTATATCCTGCCATTTGCAGTGTCAGTTCTCTTCACTGCCATACTAGTAATTTTGTTTCCTTTTGGGGTATTGTAATTTTTTGTGGCTTATTGCAGACTGCATTCTGCTGTCGCTACTGTATAGCTCACATTCTGCCCTCCCAGTTACAGCAGGAATATAAAGGGAGTAAGAGACTAATCAGAGTGAGCACAAAAGGAGACAGAATGTGTCCCTGAATGCTTAAACTCATCAAGAGAAGGCCTGCTGCCTTTTCTATTTTGAATGCACAGTTGGTGCCCAATATCAAATACTTTTCTTTTGGTAGTGAGGTTGCCTCCACTGAAAGCATTATGATCCAAGAACTAATTCCTATTCCTTCCTCTATTCTATGAAACATCAGTTTATCTCTTTAGGCTTGCATGCACCCATGTGCAAATTTGAAGCAGTTTAATTCTACTGCCTTTCTGACACCTGAATAAAACCCTACTCCCTGCATGGTTTAAGGGGCTAAGCAGATATTTACACAAGGCAGAAATGAAAACAGGGATATTCAGGTCAACAGCATTGCAGATACAGTAGTCAAGGGCCAAAAAAGGCATGAGATGTAGCAGCAAGTTCAGATGAAAGATCTCTGGTAAGCCTACCAGAAGGTAGAGGAGACCAGGACAGCATCTGCTAACTACCCACTGGTCCCCTCCTACCTAAATATATATAGGAAGGAAGAGCTGAACAAGGGTGTTTGCATACGTACAGCAAGTTACGTATAACTGTACATATATTTGCACATGCAAAAGGAGGAGCATGCTTTCGCTTGGATGTAGTTGTAAATACACTAATCTACCACAAAAAGATAACTTCACCAGAGGCCAGGAAGAAGAGGTGCATGGGATGTAATCCAGTCTCTGTTAGGCATTTGTAGTGCTCTGAAATTTAGCAGGATCAGATATAGGGAAGCCAGAAAAAGCCCAATAAAGGAGGAAGTTAAGGTAGAGATAATACATATGATTATTTTTACAATCGAAAAAGATTGGAAACACTCTTCAAAAAATAGTGTTCATTTCATGGCCAAAAGTCATAAGAACAGATTTTGAAAATAACTTTTTTATTTAAAGACCTAGCAATAAAACAAGAGGATATTAGAGCCATTAGTTATCTACCACATCTTAATATCAGCAGAAGAATTTCAGCTGTCATAAAACATCAACATCAGAAAATGCAGATCATGGCAACAAAGAAAAATCTATGGATCTAGGTATGCAACTAAAATAAAACAGACTGCATCAAGACACGCTTCACAAACAGCAGTGGCGATTCAGTCCGAGGTCTCAGATTTTAAGAATAAATTCTCATAAACCTCTAGCACATAAGAAGTGTAAAAATAGCAGAAGGCTGTAGTCCCATTTAGAAATCCAATTTTCCCAGTTTCAAGTGTCTCACACCTGCACTGTACTTTCACAAGGGTAAAGGAGCAATTGCAATAGCAATGTACTTGATTCGTGACTTCTGCTTTCTTTTGTCTTGCAGTGTTATGTGCCAAGGACAACTCATCTTTCCTTGTGAGACAGCTGTGTCGATCTGCACAGAGATGTCCTTTTTATGCTTCATGTTAAACAGCAGCATTTTCCAGGAATAGCTCAAAAAACTTTTCCTGACGTTTCTAGGAATAAAGGTTTTATTTCTTCCATTCTGATCAAATATCTTCCTGTACCCTTCCCTTAGCTCCTGTGGGCCTTCACACAAATAACTGAGCAGCTGTGAGGCCCTCATGCCCCTAAGCTGCTTGTAGCTTCTGCCTTACCCAAGCCCTTTTCAACCTCCAGAGCAATACRTTAGCCTTAATCAACATGTCTGGAGTAATTTGGTGGCATCTGCTTTCTGTTCCCACCCTGATGACCTGAGACCCCTTGAGAAAGTTTCTTTTTCTCTGCAGATTTGGCCTTCCTGTGGGCTGACTGTGATGTGACAGGGCTCCTGAGGTACATTCCCTGAAACACATTCTCTATTCTTCAAATAATTTCTTAGAAAGGCTTAGGAAGTTTAAGACTGACTTTTTTTCCTTGCCGCAGTTATCTAAAAATTTGTGTTTTCTCTAGCAGATTTGGCTGGCAGGAGAGTAACCTCCCTATTTACTGGAAGACTCACCAAGAGYCAGAGGACCTGTACTGCCGGCAAGTTGCTTATGACAAAGGGTTTTGCAGGCCTGAGAGGGAAGGATGGCAAGGTACCAAAACACTGTCTATCTCTTAAGCATTGGATAGTAGTACTGCAGATTATTATGGACTAGAATCAGCAAAAGGTGTTATCTCACCACTTTTTGGAGACCATGTACTACCCCTACTATGACAGACACACATGGCCAGCGTCCTTCTGTATTTCAAATGGATGCCAGCGATAAATCAGGAAGATCTGTGACATTCTTTATATTCCTAAATCATGCTATGCAAGCACTGTGTTCTCCCCAGTGATGTTATGAAAGATTATCTGTAAAATGTATTKCTGTTTTCCTGTTTGTTGTGAAGTATTTACACTGATTCCTTTTCTGATGCTTGCATTCAATGAAATGCATACATTTATTACGAAATTTATTAGAAGATTGTAGATGCCTAAACAGCACTATTCTCTCCAAAACTGTTCATATCATTTGTTTATATGGCACTTAATTGCAATATTCTAGCCAACATACAGTAAAAACAACAGACAATTCAGTACTTGGACATACTGTTAAGATCTTGTAGGGCCTCTCTGATATGAGCAGAGTCTTGGTAGATTTTCATAACTGTCTTTGTATATGGATGTTGAAAATTAGCAAGCAAATTTTCTAACTTTAATGTTTTTTTAACCTCTGCTGCTAGTAGTCACCTTCGCTTACAAAGATGATACAATACATTGTACGTAACAATAATAATAGAAACATTAACTTTGCTAATATCACTCTGACTCATGATACATTTTCATATCCTTTCAGGAAACTGAAAGTATATTAAATTTAACCTGTGCATGTTCTCAAATGTTAGCTGAATCTTTGTGGTACTGGTTGGATGTCTTTTTTATGGGCCCAAAAATGAGGGAAGCAAAGCATAAAATTACCCTTGACATTGCAATTCCAGAAATGTGGAGGGTTTGGTCAAGAAAAAAGATCCCTGCTTGCATCTTCTTAAATTGACATATGTTCCTAACCATGTAAATGTTATGTTACACACCATCTTTGATCAGCCAGCACAGATATTCAGTGAAATGTTCCCGCTTGAGACAGGTGCTTACACAGCTGAAGAAAATTAACAGCTTTCCTGTTTATGTAGTCATAGGAAAAAAAATCTCATTAGGATATGGGTCCTATCTCTGACTGCACTGCTCTTCAGGAAGCTGTTTCCTTCTAACTTTGTACAGAAAAATGCAAGTAGTGGCCTTGCATACTTGAGTGACAGCCCTTTTCTCTGTGTATTTTCTGACCTGAAACTGATTCCCCAGTGACTGGCATCTGCCTGGCACAAGCTCAACTTGCAGTCTTCTGGTGACGTTCGCCACTCTCTTTTCCACTGCCAAAGTTAACTCACTTTCTGCTTCTGAGCTGTTGAGTCGTAGGCTAGACTGAACCCTTCCTGGCCAAAAGTTTGGCAGCCATTCCCAATAGTCCCAGATTTGCATGAAAGAGTGGTTCTATCGGTTAGTGTTTGTTTCTTAGACCCTGAAGTATCATTCTTCCTTGTGCAGCTGACAAATGTCTGAACTAGCCAGCATTGTTTGCTTGTTCACTTCAGTAAATATSTATATCCTCTCCCTGATGTCTTCAAATGCTGTTTTAGTTATACTTGTTGAATTTCTGCATATGTAGAAGAATTACCGAGGATCAGACACAAGAATGCTGCAGATCTGTTCAGTGTCCATRCAGGTGGCAGAAAAACTAATAGTAGGAAGGAATGCTAGGATATTTTCAAAGGGGTGAATATTTTAGGAATATTCAGAAAGCCTTGTAGGACAGAAAAAAATTAATTAAGTATCTGACATTTGGCTGGCATCTCCTTATACACTGCTGTGATGGTGTGTTCCCCCTGCCCCCGACCTGACCTTTTCCYGTAATCCTGCTCAAGTGACAATCACCTGTGGCAACCATGATGGACGTGTCCGGTGGTGACGGATGCATCCAGCTCAAAGTGGATTCGGGGGAGACAGATGACAACACAATAGGCAATGCGTCCAACCTAGCCACAGTGCTGGTCAATGTCYRACTCAAGCCAAATTTGGAAGAAACTAACGTCTACAGTTGGTATGTAGATATGACTATGAGTCAATCATCTTACCCCCATAAATAGTGGGGAGCCCAAGAGCCCTTTGAGTTCTCCTGCACTGCAGCAGTGGGCTGCACACCAGGATCTCCCCTTGAGTAGGGATGCCTCTCAAGGTTACTCCTCGAGGTTGAGAGATTCCTTGCTGCAACAGATCATCGGTAAGTGACTAATAGCATGCTAAATTTTGAAATCTTAGCTAAGTCTTACAAAGGATTGATTGTGCATACATAATCCTTTAGACATAAACTGTTGACCAAGTCTGGGACTAGGGTTGGATCCAGCCGCACCTAGACTCCTCTCTGAGAAGGAGTTTAGAAAGCAAGAGGGTCYTTTCTGAACCTCAAGACTCAACGGGAGGGTCTCCCTGACAGTTTTGTCYGACCCTGTCCTCTATGCAGTAAATGATCAAGTGTAGATTGCCATCGAATCTTGTTAACTCACTGTCACATTTACTTTCAAACTTTGTTAAATCCCTGTCTTGCATCAATAAACATATTGCTACTTCTCTCTTACGAGTGAAGTGCATCTCTCCCTCTCACTCCATCTGCRACAACTGCAGCTGTATTCCTGTGCATCCTGGGGCATGGAGCCACCCAAGAGATGGGGAATACAAAGGTACTGGTCATGGAGCACTGAGTTTTTGTTGTGCTTATTAGCTGGCAGTTACAATACAGGACTGCCAGTGTGAGCATMCAAAGTGCACAGGCACAATTAAAAATACAGTACTGTTGACTGATAAAGATTCTGGAAGTTTTCTCCAGAAGTAAATTTGGCTGCTCTGGCATAGATGTAGATCTACATACACAGAAGAGTGCTAATTTATGTTAACTTAGCACCTGTAAAAGACCATTAATCAAACATATCTCTCTTGTTATTAAAGAGTAGAATACAGGAAAAGAAAAAAAAAAGCAAAAGACAGCAAAGAAAACAAGCAAAAGAAACCTACCCAATTGATGGCAAGGCTTTTAAATAATTTTTTTCAGTGAAGACAAGTTACTAAACGYGCATAAAAGCAAAAGAACGCCAGCCGGCCCTGCAATCACAACTTGCAGTGACACCAAGGTGACACAGTGAGGCTCTTCTCTGGCTCATGATCAAAGGACWGAAAGGACCAGTTCACAGGAGAATGCTGTAATAAAGGTGTCGTGAGGCATTAGTGGTTTGCTGCTGAAGGAAAAGAAAACAAATATAAGTATTTCTTAACTATCTGGTAAATGTGAACTTTGTTGAGCTTTTTAAAAGCAGCAAGAACATAAATGATGTTTCAGGCATTTTTTTTATTTTCTTTTTTTAAAAATCCTTTCTGAAAGGACACCATRTACCAATTATAATCCTTTAAGATAGCAAAATTCTTTAAAACAAACTGTCAGGAGAGATCAAAGACTGTGTCAGGAATGTAGGAAATGCTATGTCATATCCAATAAATAACGAGTGTTTCTTTAGCATGTTGCTAAAGGTAGCCAGGATCTGGTCTTTTGGATAAAGCACAGAAAGCCGTGGTGTAGGTGCTGGGTTAACATGCTTGAAGAAAAGAGGAAGAAAAAGTAAAGCGGAAGAAGTTTTTAGCATCTTCTCTTGGGTGTAGACTATTTTTCACAATCTGTTACTCGATCAATTGTTGGGACTGGTCAGACCTTATAGCAGATACTGGCAAGGATGAAAGAAATGCCCCAGACAGGGAAGAATGGAGCTGAGAGCAGTGGCAGCCCAAAGATGACTCATTTATAAACAAGATATGGGTAGCAGAGAAATCTGGCTGGCTGTACAGCTTAATTAAAAAAAAAAAAAAATCAGCAGCAATCTCACTGCAGACCTCTCATTTTTTCTTGTTGCTCAGAATTTTCTGGAGCATTGCAGTTGCTTTTCTTCAGCTTGTTACTTTCAGGTATCACACCTCTAGCAGGCAAGCTGCTTTTCTGTAGATTATATCTGAGCATGTAGTGCTCTTACAATTGTCTCAAGTAACAGTGAGCGACTTGTCTGCCTCTTCCGAAACTGAGACGTGGTTTGAAATACAGGATTTTTAMCCCCCCAAAAACGGACTCATCAAATGGCAGCCCTGGAAGAACTTATTGTGGACTGAGAGCAGACCTTGCATCCTTGCACATTTTCCTCTTTCCCCATACATACCTCAACTTGTGTCTGCTGTATTTGCCAGGCACCCTGACAAATCTGTTTGGAGGCTGTAGGTGGACATTGCACAGCCAAGAGTTGATAGACATTGCTGTTAGTCATGCCTCTGAAAAGCAAACTTAATGTCATTGGCGGGATACCTTTCTGACTTCTGAGATATGACTGCCTATATTAAGCCCAGCTTAAACGGAGCAATGTGAGGGGCCTATACCACAAAACATTTAGTGATGAAAGATAAGTATGACTAAATGACTAAATGTCCTGCTAAATGCAGCTGAGTGCCAGAACCAAGGCATTATGTGGGGCGTAGCTTGCCCTTTAACGTTTCTGTATACTTACCTGTCACAGCGGTAGAGCTGCTGTCGTGGGATGGGTACCAGGAGAGTTTCTGTGGYTGTTGTGTTTCAGAAGTGTAGTAGGCCATTACAGCACAGAATGTGTAAGAAATTGTGATATATGTTTTTGCATCAGGCTGCACAGCTAGCAGTCTGATGGGTGGGTGGATGAATAGCCTTGCAAATATGAATCCTGTGGTGGGAGTGAACGTTCCCATCTGACGATAGACTCTTACCTAAATGGGGACCCCACTGAACTTTCATTAGCTAAAAACAGTAGTTCTTTTAGAACAATAAACCAGTATGTGAGCTGGTGAAAGATAAAAGAGGTGGGKTAATGGAAGTCATTCCTATGAGTCAGTGACAATATCCAGCTAGTTATAGAGGGTAGGTTTTGGAGGGTTTTTTTCTTGCTGAGATGTCTGGAAGCCCTTCCTCATCTGCATTTTTTTGGCAGAAGCAGACCTTCCCAGGGTGAGAAAACATTATATATTTTGTTAAAGTTAGAAAAAYAGAAAAATGAATGAAGAAATCAATACATTTCTATTTAGCTAAATAATTCTATTTCAGAATATTTATGTTGCTTGAAGTCTCATGATTTAGGCCTGATTTTCCAGGCAAGCAAGAGTATATGATCCTGTTGTGTCTCAGTCCTGCTTCCACTTACTTCTGAAACTGTTCCCCAATTCAACCAAAATTTAGATGGATTAGGAGATCTCAAAGATGAAAGTCCTATTTTGTRAAAACTCGTCAAGGAGAAAAAATGGAGTCCTTGCTTCTATGAAGGAAAATTCACAGCATCAGGTCAACAGTTGATTGCCCCGCTGGCCTCTTCTCTAAGTAAATTCAGAGTTTAGGAGAAGTGCTGAAGCTGGTTTTCTAAAGAAGGAAAATGGTAAGACCCTGTTGGCACAGGGATTAAGGGTTTAAGTCATATGCAGAATTAGGAGTATTCTGGTAACAGAGGGATGGTGAAACCTGTCTCTGGAAAGATCTGCTCTTCATGGAATTAGTTGTGTCCTCTTCCTTTCAGCCCAGCTGGTGAAGCCAGTTCTCACTTGGAGATAAAACTATATTCATGTCTCTYTTATTTTTTTTTCCCCCTTTTCTTTTTTTGGTGATGTTATCCCTACCCTACCATGGATTCTGTGGAGATGAATTGAGCTTTGTATTCCAGAACAATTCCTTAAATCCTGTGGAATGATTTCCATCTCTAGTGTTTGTRCACTACACTGTGGTAGTGCTGTACAAACAATGCAACAATAAACATGTAAAGGAGTCTCAGTAGAAGATGATTAATTTATAAGCATGATTTTTTTTTTTATTAAACTSTCTTATTTCCTAGCTACCAATGACAAGTTCCCCTTCCAATATCCCCTCTTAATTCTCTATGTCATTTTTCAGCTTGGAGTTCTCTGATATTAACTGCAAGGTCTTTGCTTAGCTGCTTTCTTGAGTGGACAGAGGGATGCTTTGGTGCATCTCATTCCTCTCTTGAGTGCCTGGAAGCAGGGGAAGTGAGAAGATTGAAGGCACGTGAGTGCAAGGTGGTGGCAGGTTCTGTTTTCTCTCACCTGCATTGCTCCATGAGCTGCTCTTGTAGCTCTGTACTTGCTACTTGGCTGCTGAGCCCTGGCCCAAGGTAGGACCTGGTCTGCCAGAGGCTTGCAGCGATAGCTTGATGAGGTGCTTTTTCAGTCATTATGTGCAGAGAGAAACAGGGGAGGAGATTTAAAAAAACAAACAAACAAACAGACCAAAACCAGGTTTGACTGCACCTGTCTACAAAACAAGACCGCAGGAATTGCCATGCCCTATTAGACCACTGGTCCATTGAGTCTTGTGTCCTAACTCAAATTCTGGCCAACGCCAGATGCTTCAAAGCGTGAAACAAGGCACTGTGCAGCAGGCAGTCATAGTAGCAGGAGGTATGTCTATTAATAATCACTTGCTTATATTTTTTTTATTTCCTCCTTGTTTTTGCCTTGGAAGCTTAACTCATTAAATGAATTTCAGCACGTTCCTTTCTCCTAACCTTTCCTCTGCTTCAAAAAAAAGTTTGTTTCTCCTATTGCAATAGCAGTTTCCCAGTCATCTTTGCTAAGTGGTTGAAGGATTCACTCACAGGGACGAATATGTGTTCTCTTAATAATAGTTTATTTCTGTATGGATTGAAAGCTGAGGGAATTAATCTGCAGTTATATCTGCTCTTTGGCTGTCTGTAGAAACTTCTCAGGTGGGTCATGTACTCCGTTCCACTGGCTATCTGGTGTTTCTCTGTATGTTTTTCTGCATTTTGCATTATCATTTGTTAAATATATTCCAACCTGCAATTTATCTTAGTCAGCAGATTTAGGACCTTTGTGTCTCTCTGCACACCCAGGGAATTAAAAAATAAATCACTGCTCCTAGGGGTTGTTTTTAATGCAACAAATGTTTTAGAGGAAGTCAAGAGGGGTTTGGTCAATATCGTCTGGACTCTCCTGTGCAATAAAACATTTTCCACATGCTTTCCCAGGTGGTAAGAGAATCCTGATTCAATTAAATTTTCTACACTTGCTATTTTTAATTTTTAATATCTATTTTTTTTTCAATTGAATTCAAGCTCTGCTGGTTAAATTTCAYGTATTGGAGATAATGCAGGCAGTAGTCAAAATTATTTTTTGACCACTCTTTCTGAAATGTTTTCTAGGTTAGATAATGCAGAATAAGCTAAGAAAACAAGAAACTGCATACAGCTCAAGTTTGTTAGGCAGGGTTTTTTAGATATTCAAAAACAGAATCTGTTTTTAATAAGATGTTTCCTAAACTACACTGATTTACCGAGGTGGAAACTGCATTAGTATAAGACAAACATGTCTTTTCCTTAAAACCTGTCAAAAATAGGGTTCTTTGAAGTGAGGGGAAGTATTTGCRTAAAGATCTAGGTCTCCCTCCTGCAACCATTTAAACAAGTGAAAACCTTTATGCATCCGAGTCTGATCTTATGTATGTGTGGAGGTGGAGATCCTGCTCCCAGTGAGGTGAGTTATACTTGGTAGGGTTGCCTGCCTTACCTAACCACTTGYCTAACTATTAGGTGCTGGTGTAAATGGGCTACTTTGGTGCTCAATGTAAATATTTGTGCCTCTGCGCTCTTCTGGATCAAAACTAGAGCACTTGTCACTGGCAGGGTTGTACCATCGCCCTTGGCCTTGATGTCCCTCCTGGGTGCTGTGTGGGTGGATGGTGGAGCTCCTCTTGTTACCACACACAACATGTTTTRGACCCTTGACTGCAAATGCTTTGGAGCGAAGGCTGTTTGCCCATCAATTTGTATATCRCTCTGAGCAGGATGAGTCCGCCACAGTGATGAGAGTCACTGAGCACTCAGGTAATAATGCGTAATAAATAATCACAGAGTAAAAAATTGTTGCGAGGCTTGTGTAAAATTGATTCAAATGGGAGGCAATTGTCACAACTTAGTTCAAAAACAAAAGCAGTGTTTTTTAACAGAGCTGTAGCTATAATGCTTCATTATTACAATCAAGTTTCTGTCAAGAGCTAAGAAAGGCTGGGAGCTCACAGGGACCCCTCTTGATAAAGAAGTAACATTCACTTTTTGTTTGTGAAATTAGTCTACGGGTTTAACAAATTATAAATAATTGCTGAAATGAAAAATGATTGAATAATGCATTCAAGGGACAGTTTTCATATTAGCTAACTGATCTGGTGTACATTCAGAGGAATTCTCTGCCATGTTATTTAGCAGCAGGGATCAGAAATATTCATTTTCTCACAGTGAGATGCATCTAATGCTTTTCTTAATTTGGAGACAATTAAGACTGGAATGTGGAGGGACTATTGCAGTGGAGTGACTCATGCCATACTTATTGGGGAACAATAAGATTACTTTGATTTCTGAAGCAAAGCTAAATCTCCAGACTACTTATTTTTAAATAACTGCAGACTATATACGAATTGGGATAATCGGATTCTAAAGATTATTCTCTGTTACTGAACCAACAAAAAGCTGACACATCTATTTGCTGTGTCTGAACAAAATGAAGAAAAAACCAACAGTCTAAAGAAAACGACTTAAGTTTATAAGTACAATTGATGTTTGCATGTGTGTGTGTTAATATTCCCAGTGTGGTTTTTTGAGGTGCTCCCAACAGTGGTAAGTGAAGTTATTTTCAGCTGAGGCAGTGAGCAGATATTTGCAGCTTGTGCTTCCTTATGACTTAATCAAAAGTACAGTCCTGGTATGTACAGACAAACTCCGGAAGAAGGAAGGTGTTATCTTGCCAATGTGCCTACCCTTACCTATTCATTATGTTGCAAGACTGCTATGTGCTGTAAATGCAGATTTAAACCACGTGGGATGCCTTTGCCTACAGCTAGAGGGACATACCTCTCTTCAAAGTTGTTTCCTCTTCAGATAGGCAAAAGATTTTCAAATAGTCATCTTTGCCTTATTGGCCTAGAAGTCACCATCTTATAAATGTTTTTTCCAGAAAGTTCACTTGCTTAGACATCTGTGGCAAAAGAATATAGCTGAAAAAATGTGTCTATGCTTTTTGGGTTTTATAGCTTTATTGACTTAAAATTTCATATGCAATTATTCATCTGGACTTCAGTGCTAAAAGTTTTACAAATAGAAGTTCTGATGCCACAAACAGATTTGGGGCAGAATTAGGAAGTCACTGAAATATGAGATACTAGCAAAAATGCTCAYTAATATTGAAAATTGGAGTGGGAATGTCCTGTGCAGCCTTTGTGGCTTTCTTAACTCAGCTTCTTTTTTGGAGATATTTGTCCTTCACTGAACTTCAGATGTAGTAAGAGACTATAAGGAAAGAAGAGGTCAGTTCTGGTCAGAGGAAGAGTTTTATAGAGAAGTGAGGGCAGGGTATATGAACTGAATGGGGTGAGAGGGAGAGCATGAAAAAAGCGGTATGAATTTGCTATGGCTGCAGCAAGAAAGGAAGATGAACTTGGCCTGAAGGCAGGCAGAGCAGGGAAAGTGGGATGAGGAATTCTAGTTATTGCAAAGGAAAGAACAGGCTTAGCAGTAGGAATAACGAGGAATAATCAGCAATATAACCCAGAGACAGAGGTAGCTATCAGGGAAAGGACGCTGTACAGAGGTAGCTGCAGGGAAAAGAGGATGGAGACGTAATTGCGTAGAAGTAAATCACAAAGCAGTATGTCTGTATAAAGAATTTAAGAATAAATTCAGTAAAGAATAAGGTTTTTATATAATTTTTTTTCAACTAGATTTCAGCTCAAATAGATTTAATTTAGATATTCGCTTTTTTAAGGATCGGTGAGGAAATTCTTTGCCACATCCTTCTGAGGAAGGAGTTTTGTGATATTTGCTAGGAAGTAGAAGGATTTTCTGAAGATAGTATTGCCTGTTTACAGAGTCAAGCTTTCAAGAGAAACTAAAGCATTTTAAGGCATCAGTAAAGTAGCCAGTAGCATGCTGTTTAAATTCTCCAAAGTTCCAGATTTTTACAGAAGTAATGGCTGGACACTGAACACTTTTTGAAAGTGTGTCTTACTGTAGTCACAAGCATTTCAAAATCAGCTCCTCAGCAAAAAATTCCCTTCTTTCCTCCTGAGATTTCTGTCTTCTTTTTTTGGCTTTTCTTTAGATTTATTAAAATAAAAGAATCTAAGAAGATAGCATCAATTTCTTCTAGTCACTTTTGACGAGGGCACTGTCATTAGGGACTAATACTGTTATACCTGAACCCACATACTACCAGCAATATCTGGTGATATCTGGTGAAAAATGGGTTCAGTGTGATCTCACAAAAGACATTTGAACTGATAAACCCTGAACACCTCGATTTAGTAGAATTGGGGATGCTTTGAAATCACAGGAGAGTCCTTCAGTGCTCTTAAAGACCATATCAGCAAAAGAGCTTGATAGAACAACAACAAAAAAAGCTATGAGTGGCACCAGCATTGGGATAAATTTGCTTAATATGATTCCTTTTTATTTGTCTTACTGTGCTGATCATTGTGATCTTAAATGTAGAGGAGCTTAGGAAAAGCAATTTACTTATCCAGTTTCTCAGGAAAAAAAAAAAAAAGAAAGAAAAGAAAAAGAAAACCACTAAAATTCAAAACCTAAAAATGTAGGGAGCTCAAGACTGTTTGCATCCAGCTGTGAGCCATTACTCACATGAGTAGTCACACTGATTGCTGTAGATCTATTTGTGGAAGCTGGAGCTTACGCCTGGAGCAGAGCCAGCAAACGGCATAGGAAACACAGGCACCGGTTTTGGAGGCAGGCTGTAGCAGGGAAAGGCTGTCCTGCCTGTGTTGGAAGGCGTGTAGGTCAGCATGGATGTGTTGCTACAGTCTCACTCTCTGGCAGCACTAGCATGCACCAAGTACGAGGGCAGCTATTGCTTTATTATCCCGAAGCCTCTGCTCTGCTCTGCTTCCCTGGCCCAGGGGCAACAGAAGCAGTAAGCAAGGGACTGGGGTGGGATTATTTGGATGATGAGTGAAGAAGAAGAGCAACAGAAGGGAAGAGCGAGAAACAGAAGATGAAGGTGAAATTCCCAAGCTGGGCTTTCTTCTCCCCTCACTTATCAGGTTATTCCAGCAATGCCCTTCTATCCTTTGCCCGTTCTGGCCTCTTTCCTCCACGCAGAGATGCAGCTCTACCTTTCTTCCCCACCTGCTGTGGACCCCAAAGCCCTCTCATTTACCCAATAATACTACAACTCTATCTCATTCATCTGTAGTACTTCCTGCCACACAGAGAGACTCAAAATTTTACTACATTCCCATTTCCACACAAATCATAGAATATTTCAAGTTGGAAGGGACTCATAAGAATCATCAAGTCCAACTCCCAAATATCAGTCTGCAACTCCTTGTGTCCTTCCTGACCCTTCAGCAATCCCCACCACCAAGTCGTGCTCACCCGCCAGCAGGTGACTCCTTCAAATCTGGCTAGTTGCTTATGCTGCTAAATTCAATTTGCTTGAAGGATCTTTGGAAGGACAAAACTGAATTTGTAGCTGAGAAGCCTTGAGCCTTCTCATCTATAAAAGAAGGTGGGGGAAGAGTCAAATTCAAAATCCAGCATTTAGTGATTCATATGTGAAATGAGTTTACAAAAGTGTCTTGAATGGGCWGTGGCATAAAATTTGAAGATCTCAGCCAAAAGCTCAAAACCAAAAGAATAAGGCATGACAAGTTAAATCCCCTTCCTAAAAACTACTCACCTRTTCCAGTTGCAGAGGTGTTTCATCAGAGGGTTGAAATATGATCTGGAACCTAGTCTACAAACTGTTTTTATGGTGGCAGAAATTTATGGTCAGTTCACAGAGGAGCAATGTGACAGAAAAAAGGGACTAAAAATGCCCCTTATCCTTGTTATAATTTCCTTGTTTTATATATATATATATATATATATATATATATATATATTCCTTGTTATAAATAATGGATTTAGGACTTGGGGGTGTCTGTTTTTGCTAAATACACAGAGTGTGGTGGACAGATAGATGCATCTCAACTTTCAAATGACTGTGGAAAACTGGAAGGATAACTGGTCTAACCTGTTTCTCTTTGACTTTCCTTTTTTCCGTTTTATTCCTTAAATAGTAATTTATTTCCAATGTAGGATTCAACTGAAAAGATCTGAAAGTGACATACAACCAAATACAGTTGGAAGTTTTGGCCAGCTTCAAAGTGTCCCTGGAAGCCAACGCCTCATTCTAGGAAAATATCTTCATTCAGTATAATATTTAGACAAATACTTATGTTTATGGTAAAATAAATATGAATTGGAGCAGGTGTTTCAGTGCTTTCATGAAGCAGCGGCTAAGATCATAGTAAGTACCTAATGCAAGTTTCATTTCTTTTGTCTTTAAATGCTCAAAATATATCTGCAGGGAATCCAGACAGTTATCCAATTCAGTTAATATGTAGTTTAATAAGATAGCAGCCACTTGACATAAATGTTGTTATTTTACTGTATTTTTCTTACACCATCTGAATTGTTCTTGTTTATTGCTGGGGTTTTATTTCTTTGTCTACAGCGCTGAAGGTGTATCCATGATTCAGTTCTATTGTTTAAGGGCCCGTTTGGCATTCAAGACACTTGTGCTCAGTGCTCTGTCCCAGCTGTAGAAATCTGTGCTTTCAGATGAGTGGCTAGAGCCACCAGGATATGTGCATCCCTTATTCACATTTATTTTTGCAAGAGCAAGGTGCATGGACAGCTCCTTAAAAAACATTGCTTAGCTCATTGGAGGTCTATGTTATTATGAGTAAAACTGCTCAAACAAGATCTATTTGTGAGTGTGTCTCACAATATCTAAACCTGATAAAAAACCCGCAAAGAAAGGTTTCCTGCCCTGTCTCGCCTGTGTGGCCAAATCTAATGTGTGTCAAAGCAAATCTACTTAACACCTTCTTACACAAAAGATGGCAGGTCATTGTGGACATACTGTCCCCTTTTTATTTTCCCTTGCTACCAGGCTAAAGAGTAACATCCCCTCTGGCTTCCTCCCTCCCTTTTTATGGTCCAGTTACTAGTTAATTTTTCAATACAAAACAAACTATTTCTAGCATTGAAGGTGAGAGCCTCTGATCACTCCTGAATACCTGTCACTCATTGCTAGAACACCTTCCTCAGAAGATAAGGAATACGGCTTCAAATAATCTTACATGACATTCTCCCTATTTCTGACTATAAACTTTAAAATGTCTGCAGACCTACCAGGCTGTGCATCTGCTGAGCCCAGCAATCCCAGAATGTGCCAGATTTAATGTGTGTGCTATCCAGTGCATCCAAGTCATGCTGGACTCCAAGCACATTTGCTCTAAGTTGATCCTGCACCTACAGTGGCATTTGGGTCATCCAGACTTCCTGCTCGGATGGTCAAAATCCTGAGGTTCTGCAGGGTGGAAAAATAATTTGTCCGAAGAAAACCTGGATAGTACGACTCAAAGGCAAAGGTATTCTGGGCATGTCAAAAGCCAGACATTGCATGTGCAAGGAGTTAAGTATGCAGACGACTCTGAAAGCCTACACAGTGGACTTCGGCAGCTAACCATTAAATCATTAGATCCAGGGCAGCCATTACCACAGCCTCTACCTTGTGACAAACAGCAGACCTGGACACCTAAATCCTGAGGTGATAGAGTCTTAATAGAGATCAAAGAGGGGTACCTCTCTGCAGCTCATCAAAAAGCACCTGCGGATCTTGGAGAAGAGTAACTCTGTGTTGGATTACTTAGGTTAGGTGACTCCTTCAGCAAGCTGAGGTTGGTAAAAACCCACWCATAGGCAGCAATCTCTTCCAACAAACTGCATGTACTCCTTGCCCTGAGCAAGGGATTGCAGTGGGTAGCAAAGAATCTAAAGGTTAGGAACACCATGGGGTTGGAAGCTGTGGTTTTATGGGTGGCTGGCCTGATATCGTGCTTTTCATCCAAAAGGAAGCAAGCTCACTTTTTCCTCCTTCATACACAACTTTGGTGCTTGTYGGATGCTTTTGGAAGCTGTGCTCCACCTTTCCTCTTTTGGTAGGAAAGGACTTTCAGAGCAGCTCACCAAATGTCTTGTGCAGCTCTGCTCTGAGGTTCACAGGCTATAAACGGCAAGCAAAAATGACTTTTCTTAATGGATGCCCACACTAAAAGACAGTGAGGAGCTCAGGTGTTCCAGTAATGGAGATGATATAAGTATTGTAGACAAATTTAGCTAGATTATTTTATCTAAACTAGATAAAATATTTCAGACAAAATAGTGTGTTAGSATTCTGGAATGCAGCATCATTAAATTTTGCACTATGCGTTGATCACAGTTGGAGAGCTCAATGACGGCAAAGGTATGTATTGGCTGAACCGGATACCCTCAGAAAAGTTGAATATTTTTAGTCAATTATTGCATGCAGTCACGTACATCATGCAAATGTGAATGCTSCTATATGTGCCCTTGATTTCCACATACCAAATGGGGCTTTTTCCATCTAAATAGAGTTGTGCTGAAGTCAGATGAGACAAACAAGACCAAGTATTCTTATTAGTAATTTTAGACTGATAAGCATTTTTTAAATTCATTAACATTTGTCTAAAAGCATACTTATTACAAATTCTAAAGAATTCAATTTTTATTTTTCAAGAACAAATTAGAAATTATTTTTGCAATTTTATACACTGTGATATAGTATCTTTATGCATAGATACTTTTTTTACTGATAGTTTTCTGGTTTTCGTTGCTCTAACCATTGCTATGTTCTAGAAACCATTTTCCCACCCTATTCTGCAACATAAGGCTGTCGAACCCCAGTATGGGACATTTTACACCTCTGACTGCTCGCTGAACTTGCTTGGTTTAAAGCAGGTAAATATTCTAATTTCCATTCTGTTTTTCCTGATTGCTTTTTCAGATTTCTGAGGAGATGTCATATTTGTGAATTCATGAAATGTTTTAAATATTATTATAAATGCTTCCTAAGTGTTGTCAAGGTTAGGGCAGAAATGACACAAGTCATAAAGTTTTCTGTAAAAGTAAAAAGTATTTATCTCCTGCTGCTTTGGTCCATATGAATTAAAGATGACGTGACTTTCTCAAATCAGCAAGAGAGAGTACAGCCTAAAATAATGTGTTTTGAAACAAAATATTTAAATAACAGTGTCTCATTTTGTCCCCAGTTTTGCACATTTACACATATATGTAACATTCAGTATATGCATATAAGTAACTTTGGGTACGTATGCATGTATGTGTATGCATAAATATGCATGTACACATATAAACACTCATCTATAAATATAAGTATTTGTAGGATTCTTTGAAAAATAATGTTAGGTTTCCTCTGGAACAGTTACCAATCTACTTCAGATGGTTSCCTATTGATATATTTGGGAGCAATGCTCTTCCATTTAGATTTTAAGAAGTGCCTTAGGTAACCAGYATTTCCCAAAATTCTAATATAGCACTTATTTTTAAATATTTATGTGGTTAATAAACTTTCTTTTTTTTGGACTAGACATATATGACACCTTTTTTTTCTATAGTTTTAGATTCCCTAGTCTTATTTAAAATAATGACTGYGATATTGGATTTCATCCACTAAAATTTGTTATTTAAAATACGATACATGATATACCCATGAAACGTATTTTCCTGATGAGAGAAAAAATTACAAAGAGAAAATAAAAATTGTAAGTCACACACGAATTACCTGGAGAATAAAATTTCCTTCTATTGTATAATAACTTCTATAAAGATAGTGGTCCCACTGGAGATTTCAGATTGCTAGCTCTAAAATACAGCTGCTTACATGAACTTATGACAACATAAAAATGTTTGAAGGAGAGTGAATTCACTCCTTTATAAAGTTATTGAGTTATGGCAACCATTTCTGTGGAGTATATACTGACTGAGGGAAAAAAGTGTGCTCTGGATGGTAAGCCATTGGGCTGGAATGGGATCTGGGTTTATTCATTCTGGCTGTTCTCCCAGAAATAGATGGTTGACCCAGAAGACACTCAAATCCAAGACATTTGGATACAAGCCCATTTTAATCTGCAGACTTTGTTGGCCCTAGAGCTGGGTGAGGGGGAAGCCTTGATCAGTTGCCCACAGTGTGTCATCTCTTGCAGTGCAGAATGGGCTGTGTGGGGGTGAATCTACCTCTCCCCATTCCCTAATGCCATAGGGCTGACTGATAGAGCAGGCAAGACTCTTCCTAGAGTGGCACAACACTTACRTATGTGAGTAYATTAGTGCTGCAGTCTGGGTCAGGAGTGTGCTTTTGAATCACATCCCCCAGTTATCCTTACTTACTCACTTACGCTATGATCTTCGGTTTGTACCATGAAGCAGCCTCAGAGCACACAAACTGGGTTCCCCTGACATGAAATTAAGCAGGAAGATGCCCTCCACCGTGCTATCAAGAACTCAACCCGCAGGGCTAAACTAGTTATCTCGAAGTGAAACCCACTGAATTGCTTATAGTGYGAGCTCTGCATCTTTGCCACCAACTGGGGGACGTGACAAGTCTCCTACTGAGTTGTTCTACACAGCCATGGTGTGCAGTTGTGTTGTAGGAGATGGAWAAGCAGTGAGTTAATGGTATGGTCTTCCTGACATTATGGTATRTGGGGTATAGGGGGTACAGCATGCCTGAGTCCACCCTTAGACCAATGCAAGGCAGGATAGATGTGCCCTATTTGACTCAGAGCAACTAGTTTTCCAGTTCTTGCCATTTTCCTTCTTTCGTTCATTGTATTTCATTGGTATTTATGTGAGAGTAAGTACAAGASCACTTGTAAAATGCCTACAGTGATAGAAATTTGATCTCATCTGAGTCTTCTAGGCACCACTTTTAAACAGATAAGATAATAATGATGCTAATAGCCTCAGAGAACTTTAACATGGCGCTGCAAATTTGTAACCAAAATATCTAATCCAAGGCATCTTCTCAATTGCAGTTTAGTTTACCACAGTAACGTGAAACCACCACGTTTCTCAAACATCCTTCAGTTTGAGGGCTCTCTTCAAGTAAAAGATAATTAGAGTCAAAGTTATCACCGTTCTACATAGTTTAAAAGCTCCTTTTCCTCTCAGTTTTCTTRTTAAAATTACCTTTGAGACAACACTTTCCCCATCACCTCCAATAAACAATGATATAGCAAGAGCTGTTTCTTTAGTGGAATGAAGTCTGTGGTGTTTTAAGGATGTTGAGTTTGGCGCGCTAATTTTTTTTTTCTTTAGTAAATGTTTGGAGTCCCTCATTCTGCTTCTTTGTTAGACGTTATGCTACACATGTGGACTCTGGCAAGTTGAGAGCTATGGGAATAATTCTGATCTGAAACAGCCTTTTGGTAAACAGAAAAATGAGTGTATAACAATTTCAGAACCTCTCTATCTAAAATTACCAAAACAAACAGCTTTGAAATTGGAAATGTGTTTACCCTGGCCCCATGGAATGGAAACTACGCATTTGAAACATCACAGGCGCTATAAAGGTTTGGAGACCAAATATGGAAAAGGCTGTGAACATTCTGGTTTGAAATACATAAGGAAGGGAGGAAAGAGCTATCTGGGTTCACAAGATAATGTTAGACCCTTCAGTTGTACAGGCTTAGTCACAAAGCTCTTCCTTTTTCAATACAAGCAACTAGTGCAGCTTCAGAAGCATGGAATTCCGTGAATGCTAAAGTAACACTAATTATTTTTCAGTGKCATTGCAAACATTGTAAAGGGAACTGTAGTATGCTTTTGTCTGTACTATCTGTCTACTGACAATAAAATTGTTACTGACAATAACTCTACTGACAACAACTCTACAGTTATCAGTCTTTGAAATTTTTGGCAAAAAATGTTATATCTTATGCTATTTTCTATAACTTACATGATTAAAATACAAGTTAAAATTATAAAATTTACAAATTAAAATATACACAGAGAAAAAAGTTAATAAATGTTTTGATGATCCCAAATTTTAATGATTAAATAGTTTTATTAGGTCTTCTGAAAAGGTTATGGAAAATGGTAATAATCTGAAATAGGTCACAGTAAGAAATTTTGTGCATTGTTGAAATACATGCCACTTGGCAAGAGTTTTTAATGTAGTGTGGTTGTTAGAGTTGACCACTATTTTACATACATAATGAACCAGAGCTGACTGAAAATAGTTTATCTTAATAGTATCTATGGACTAACTAAGTGCTTAAGCATATTGTTGCTATATCCAGTGTATTTATAGGGATCCTAAGAAGAAGGTAATTAGTGCRTTGCAATTTTATTTCCAACATCCACTAGCAATACGAGTCTGTGAGCCAAGTTCACAGATGGCATAGTCAACTTTAACTCCACTGATTTCTATTGTGCTGTCCTTATTTAATCCACCAATTATTTCAGAATTAAACATTATTTCAGCATTAAATTTATAATGTCAACTTTTCCTTGGTAATCCTGAACCACTCTGGTCAGTGCTGTCTAACTTATTTGTAGTTATAGGCTGGATTGTATTCAAGGTATAACTGTGAGCTGGTTATATTTCTCTCCAGATATATTTAGGCATGGCGGAAAATTACAGGCCTTCCCAAAGTTGTGCATATCTTAGCAAGATATGCTACGCAATGGAGAGGCTCTGTGTAGAAAAGCAGATGGTGCTGAGGATCCAACAGACACACTGTCGGCATTCCTGCGTTTTCCTTTGGACTAGCTCTAGACTGATCCCATGAACTGAACACCCAGTCATGGCTGAAACAAGTAGGGTGAGATCACAAAGTGCATCCTTCAGTTTAGCTTGATTGGAAAGGAACCAGTTTGTGCACTCTGAGACTTCTTTGTGATGCARACCAAGTCAAGGTGAATAGGAACAACCAAAATTTAGTTCAAAAGCACATTGTTGGTCCGAACTGAAATGCYAATGCAGAGGCATTCTGTAAAAGATATTCAAAGTCACTCAGAGCCTGGATAGCGGTTTAGATTATCTCAACTTTCAGCAGACTTGTTTCAACTCAGAATCACACAGCCTAACTTCTATATACCAGTGAGAGGTAACCCATGACATAGGTCTGGAATTCCTTCCAAAATACTCTCATTATCTTCCCTCTTTYTTGTTTTACAATGTCCAGGCATCCCTCACCTTAGAGAAGGAAAGATGCATTGATTTGAGGGTTTTTCTTTTCTTTAATACTGTCAAAAAAAGGCCAAGGTATGAAAGTAATTTGCTCCAAAAATCCAGTGCAGTAAAGGAAAGAAAAGCAATGATTTTTCCAAAGGCATAGTAACACCATGGAAGATCAGTTACTAAATCAGATAGAAGGGAAAGTAAAAACTATTCAGGGCTTCTTCACCTAAGGACTTTACAGTACAGACAAAGCAATGGAGTATAGGATTTTTGTGTTTGTGGTGATCTAAACTGCAGTAACTGTGTAAAGCTGTTGAGATGAAATATGAGTTTGTAAGAAAAGCTAGATCACTTAACCAGTCCTTGTCTTGTCTTTATATGGGTTGCAGTCTTAATGAAGAAGTCTTAATGAACAAGTCTTTACACATCTCTTACAAACACCTTAGCCTGAGAGTTTCCAAACCTCTGAAAGACTTTACCTTTTGGCAGCCAATGAGCACTTCAATAGAATATTCTCTCATGCTTCTTCATTGAACAAGCTATGAGTGCTTTGGTGATTTAATGAGCATGTACCTAGCTGATGTAGCAAAGAGCAGAATTTTTAACGTGGGCAAATGATGTCAAGTCTTTGACTCAGATG
Organism: Oceanodroma leucorhoa; assembly: GCA_030449065.1. Classification (NCBI taxonomy): domain Eukaryota; kingdom Metazoa; phylum Chordata; class Aves; order Procellariiformes; genus Oceanodroma; species Oceanodroma leucorhoa. The sequence continues at coordinate 17,421,904 of JASVER010000012.1, forward strand.
GGGCTTTTAGGTGAATAGCATCGTAGTGTCTGAAAAACTTGCATTGACAGTACAAACCTTCCTTCTTGCATGTTCTAGCCAGACAGCACAACTGTTCTCCTCATCAGTCAAGGTATGTGCCCCATTGGAGCATACACTCTCTAATCAAGCCTACCATTTCCAATAGCTGTCACACTTTTAGGACCTTTTTTTGACTCTTTGAACAAACTTTGGGCAGTTCTTCAATTATAGCAAAGTTTCCATGCATACACTGAGCAAAAACACTCAGCTGTATAGTGACAGTAGGATCACAAGTCTCATGACTTGCAAGTAAAAATTATTTATATGCAGCTGTTTAAAAAGTAATTTGGGTTGATATATCACTGGGCACCTCCTCAAATCCTTTTCATCATTATATTATGTGAAAGTACAGTCCCATCAACTGTTACCTRCTTTTTCTGGGTCATTACATTGCACATCAGTGCTGGCTCATTGTTTCACTTCTTTACTGCTTCCTGTAAATTGGAATTAGGGTTATTTCATGTCATCATCATAGATTACATTTGATTTTACTATATAWTATATGTATAGGTATGTCTTTGTGTGTATTATGCCATTACATATCTATACCCTTATATATGTGTGTGTGTAAAAGTACATAGAGAGAGAGAGATATATCTGTATGTGTGTGTGCGTGTGTACAGAATGAATGAACTTCAAATGAATGTTTTACTGTGTGGTGGTTGTTCTTTCTGGTATGAGAGATGATCACATAACACAATTGCCAAGATACTGTGGAATAATTTCTTTGTGGTTTCCATGAAATGCTACCCTGTATTGAACTTCTTTGTGGGTGTAGTCTTACAAGCGAAACAGGCTGAAAATCAGTCTGTGAATAAGACATGGCTTTCCCATATTGTATTAATTTTTCTTCTTGCTATGTCGTCATCCTTTTTTTTTGTGATGTTTTGGTCTTCCTGTTCATGATCACGATATACCCACCTACAAAAAAATTTGAAGTAACTTTTGAAGTTATTTCATAAAATGAGACAGGTGAGACCCTGGCTGCATTCTCCGASGGCTTTTTGCCCTTTATAATTTTCTTTTTCTGAAGCGCATCAGTGACAGATGAGGCAAACCTTGTACTGTGTAATGCCAGGCCCACCGGCAGCTGTTAAGGATTTGTGCTACTGTGACTACATGCAGAACTTTTCATCACTGGGTGTCTTCCTGACTGAAGCTTGTTCATTTTGGTTATTTGCTACTTGAATTTTGTTGCTTTACAGGTCTTTTTTTCTGGGAGTGCCACACTGGTTTATAATTCTTTCTTTCTTTGAGATATGAGTTCTGTCACAGCTGAGAGTCTATAGCATCCCTCATGGCATGTGAGCCATAGAGTGGTCACTCCTGCTTTAAACTTAGAGAACTAAAAATAATTCTGTGGCTCTTTGTGCCTCCCTTTGTGTTCTTTGCAGAGAAACAGCATTTAGAAGAAACCTGCAGACCATGACTACAAATTACCATAAACCCTGTAATAAAGCAAAATGAACTTAAATACTTTAAGCTTCCATATGACCAAGCCGTAGGAGTCCTAGTCCATTATCTTTATAATTCTACCTGCTAATGAGTTCTGTGACTTGCTTCTGTATCAAAATGCAGCTTATCAATGTTAGTGAACCTTTATTGCTTTTCCCTTAAAAGTTAAGAAAACTTAAAAAGTTGATGTTCTGAGCCTTTGGGCTTAAGGAGTGTTGCTAAGAGAGATGCTTTATAAAAGAGCAATTAGTCTTGTGCAGCCTAAGATTTGACAGCCTGGGAGGTTACCAAGACCATTTGCCAGTATCATTTCACATTCCTTAGGCATCTCCTTCAGCAGCCAAAGAAAGATACAACACCTAGGCTAGTTTTCTTCCAAATCTGTGAGACGTTATGCAAAAATCTTTATTTTATTACAGGTTGAAACAGGACATTTCATCTAAATGTTTCTTAAAAGTTATTTTTAGACTATTACGTTTCAAGGTTGGCRCATATGTTGACGTACAAACATGAACAGTAGTTGACATAAAAATATCTGCATTTATGTTTCTTAGACAAGGGACTTAATCAGTTTGAGGAGCTATTTATTCAAACACTTATTCAGAAGCTGGAAAATTTTCAAACTTGGAGATGCATTATTCTATGAATTGAATTTAAAACTGCAGCTGACTTTGCAGTGAGGTGTAGGTCCCTGTTTTAAAGAGTGAGAGGCAGACTATACTTTTTCCTGACATTTTTGATCGGATTAATGTTGGGTACAAATAAAACTATTCTGTATCTCTAAACATGGACATTTTTCAAAAGGACAAAAATGCATGCTGTTTAAATATTAGATATCCATGTCAAATGTTCCTTTTGTACATATTCTCTCAGTATATTGGTATTACTAGGTTTAACTTACTGCATTTTTACTTGAAGAATTTAAAAATTATTATTTTCTGGATTTGGTTTTTTATCATTGATAGTTTTGTCACATCCTTCATTTCAACATTCTGCTTCTCTTTGGGAAGCATAACTTTACTGAAAAGTAGCATTAGGATTTCATGGCAACAGCACGTTATTCAAGACAGTGAATTAAAATTGTAATTTCTCACAGATGTGTTAACCCGGTGGGTCTAAATTGATATCCAAGTAAGTTTTAAGAGACTTCACAAAATGGATGTGTATCGCCACTCTACATGTGATTATCTTCCTGACAGTACAAAATATTATCTGTAAGGAAACACCATATGGCTTTAACTCAGATGAGACAACACCACTGTGTAGTAGATGAGTTTCTCTAAAGCTGAACAGCAAAACCTTAATGCACCATGCTAAAATGCATATGTGAAGAAATCAAGAGTGTTATAAACACAGGTGATGGCCTGGCAGGCTTTTCTGGAAGCATCACCTGCCCTATCAATATGACGCATAATGAATAGATATTGGCTGTAAACCTTCTTCTTCCTCACTTAGTGCTTGGTGATGTTTATATTGCTTATACAGTTGGGTTCTTTGATAGTACAATTAATAATGTTGTCAGTTTTGACGTCTAAAGACCTATGCAGTAAATTATATTCTCCAGTGCTTTATATTAGCCAGCTGACTTTAAATCCTTGGGAAATGCATGTATGATAGAGAAGGTTTCTTAAAAGTTGCATTTCCCACTGGGCTGCCATAGCAGTTGACATATGGCCTCATGTTATGTGTAAAAGTTAGCACTGTGCAAAACCCGCTGCAACTCTCATGAAATATATTAAGAACTGGTTTAAATGAGAAATCTCACAAAGAAATTGGAGTAGGGGCATTTGTTCTGGGGTCATGGAGAGATCTCTTTTTTACCAGTGTTATTCAATAAGTTGATTGTGCCTTGGCTTTTGTAAACTGATGCCTCACCACTTTTCACTGAAATATTTTAGTGTTTGATATTTTGCTGAAATATCTCTAATTTGTGGAAAATTTTGGTCGAAATGGGTTTTGTTGAAATGCTTCCACTGGAGAAATAAAGTTTAAAAAAAGGAAGAAAACGGGTTTCTTATTTGACACAAGTTTTCTTTTCAAAAATTCAAATACCAGGGTCACCAGAGGTGAGTTCAGCACCTATTTCTTCTGAGCCTAGCTGGCAACTTTTTAAATGTTCAGGTGAGACATCCTTGCCTTTGTGAAAAATAAGATTCCCTCAAGGTAATATTGAGAATAAGCTATCTAACCTACCCTGGGTGTTGGTTGACTACTTATGCCTTTTTTTCTCCTCATTTTTGTATGTATACAGGAATTGCTTCTTTTTTTTTATGCCTATATCAACTGTGATTTCTCTACCACTAGGGCAACATTTTCCAGTAGACTGGTTTTAGAATTACAACTCCAGATTGAAGCTGATCCAGTACCCAGGCTCTCAGCTACCCAGTCCCAACACAACACACTGTCAAATAACTCTAGTTTATGCAACCATTGTAAGGTTTACTGGAAAACAGCATAGGAAGAGTATCGCTCTGCCACATCTGTTACCATCATTCTTCTTCATCGCTGATATCACTTGGGAAAACAGTGCAGAATTTCATTGCTCCCACCCTTTGCATAGAACTGATGGAAATTGTCTTTGCAGAGCAAGGAGAGATGGAGAAAAACCTCAAAGTAGTGAGACTAGRTGCTTTCCCATTCCTTGTTGGAGTATTTTTTGAGAGAATGCTGTAATTATCTAGCATGATGTGTTTGTGAAGATAGAAGTATAACTTGAAGACGTCAAGAATAATAAGACACTGAAAACTAGGAAATTGAAGACTCGATCTTGACAAGTGTGAAAGGGTTGAGGAGGAACTCCTACAGATCTTGCCAAGTTGCTCTGTTCTCTGCTGAACATCCTAATATTGTCCAGAACTTTTTTAAGCCTTCTTGTGCCCCTGTAGCCACTGAGAAAAAAGACCTCGGTGCTGTTATGAACATCTCAATCAGTAACAAAACTTAGGCTGTACGGAAAGCAAAACAGAAAAAAGTATTTAATACTCTGAATGAATGCTGACTATTCACCTCAAGCTGGGTAGTTTTCATGCTACCTGTTAAAAAATGGGTGTAGAAAAAACCAAGTTCATTGGGGAGTAAACAAGTGTCACACACAGTAAAGTAGAAGTACAAGATATCCTAAATTTCTACAGGTTCTTTTTATCATAGTGCTAAACTGACTTTGACTTTCATTGTCACAGGATGAATAAACAGAGAGATATTGATGTAGAAGCAAGTATAAAAGGAAATAGGCAGTTCTCCACTTAGATAGCATATTGTTGTTTTCTACTTATAGTAACATAAATATATATGAAGACTTTTTGACTTCATGCTTCAAGAGAGGAAAAATTTTTATGCCTTTATTCAAAATACTTGGTATATAGAAAAGAAAAACAGAGATCATTGATTTGGTCCATGGTATGATTATGTTGTACTTAGGAATTATTGTACTAATAATTCAGAAATTTTGAAATGCCAAAATTTTGAAATTTTGACATTTCAAATGTCTTTGAAATGCCTCATTCAGGGTAGATGGGTTTTGTTCTAATTGCACAGAATAGTCTTAATAAAGATGTCTTAATCTTCTTCTAATTTAAAAAATGAAGTAAAATAATATTGACTGCATGTATAGCAATGAAGTTCTGTGATCGTTGAGGTGTATATTCTCTTCTTATAACTCAGTGTTAGTTGGAGTTCAAAGTTTAAACTGTCAATTTTCTTCCTCATAGATTTGAAAYTGTGTCAGTCCTGAAGAAATGTTGWAACAATATTTTTCTTTTCATAAAAGTAAGAGCACTAATTCAGCAGCACTGGCTGCCACAGTAGTTACGAGCAAAGAGCAGAACTGTCTGTCWCAATAATTCCCACACAAACAACAGTGAGGAGCCAGAACACTTCCTATAAGTATATCCTTCTGAGCACATTTTTTGGCCTTCAGTTGTGAAATGTTTCATGCTCCAAGATGATAGATCAAGTAACCACGGTGAGAAGTAGCTGTACTTTTTTGACATTTTTGGARTTGTTTTGTCTCATTTTGGAAGTTGTTATACAGTGCTCAATTTTAATGTTTTGAATTTTCATTACAGGTGTGGTTTTTGATTTTTTTTTTTTCTTATGCAGTTTTCTTGTAATTGGCTTCTGGAACGATAAACATTTATACTGGATATCTAAAGTGACCAGCTCTCTTTAGTGTTAATGGATTGATTGCCACAATAATTGCAGAAAACAATCAAGAGGTCTATAAATTATCCAGTCCTTATAGAAGGAGAATGAGACGTGGTATTCATGGTAGTCATTTCCTTTGGCTTTTAGACTTGTGAAGCTGAGTAAATTTCTTCACTGAATTCCAAGTGGCAATATCTTCCTGCATTCTTGAGAAGTAACAGTCTTGGCCAGTAACAGTGATCATATAGGAGGAGTTCACCTGGACTCCCAAGTTGGCAGAGTTTTCTGCCTGACATTTGTTCATCCATTCACTGATGGGTGAATGCAATATCTTTTAAATKATGCAATTTTCTTGAGTAGTAAAAATGCATACAGGTCTTTGATACATTTACAACCGTCTCTGATAGATTTATAATCAGCTCTTTAATGAACACTATTATGCCAAATATTGCCTAGTTAAACTGGTGCATTTCCAGCTGTCACTGTGAACTAAGTGGAATAATTTAAAGACAGCTTAGATGGGCTGACCAAATAAACTGTATAAAATAATAAATTGCATAGGTTTCCTTAATCTCTGTTCCCTTCCTGATTATGCTATTCTTCCAGTTCCTTGAGGTTCTTTCCGTATCATTCCTGATGTTCCTTTTCCTTACATTTATTTGTCCTCTTCTCCATCAGTCTCTCTTCTCCTTTGTGTCTCTCAGGTTTCCTCCAAAGACAGYCTCCCTATGTTTAGCCATCCTCCTTTCAAGTCACACACTCTCAACACATGCATTAGGAAACAGAAATGCATAATTTACTCATTACCTCTGCAGGCAATATGAATTCTCTTCTCACCTTGTCATTTATATTTAAAAAACCCTCAGATTCTTCTCCATTCAGGTCTCTTCCTTTTAGGATCTCTGGTACAGCAGAAGGATGTGATTATTCAAGAAACTACAATACAGGTTGAACATGGAGATTTATACAAGAGATTTCTGTTGAGAGCCAAGAAAGTATGGAGTAAAGAAATTCAAAGCAGGGAGTAAGGCTGAGGAGGAAAACACCAAGAATCAACCACATACCTGTAAATGGTCTGAGAGCTCCCTGCATCATGCCTGTAGCTGCATTTCCAGATCATAGAATCATCGAATGATTAAGGTTGGAAAAGACCTTTAAGATCATCGAGTCCAATCATCAACCCAGCACCCATGCCCACTAAACCATGTCCTGAAGCGCCACATCCACACGTTTTTTGAACGCCTCCAGTGATGGTGACTCCACCACTTCCCTGGGCAGCCTGTTCCAATGCCTGACAACCCTTTCGGTAAAGAAATTTTTCCTAATATCCAATCTAAACCTCCCCTGGCGCAACTTGAAGCCATTTCCTCTCATCCTATCGCTTGTTACTTGGGAGAAGAGACCAACACCCACCTCGCTACAGTTTCCTTCCAGGTAGTTGTAGAGAGTGATAAGGTCTCCCCTCAGCCTCCTCTTCTCCAGGCTAAACAACCCCAGCTCCCTCAGCCGCTCCTCATAAGACCTGTTCTCCAGACCCTTCACCAGCCTCGTCACCCTTCTCTGGACATGCTCCAGCACCTCAATGTCCCTCTTGAGGGGCCCAAAACTGAACACAGTATTCGAGGTGCGGCCTCACCAGTGCCGAGTACAGGGGCACGATCACCTCCCTCTGCCTACTGGCCACACTATTCCTGACACAGGCCAGGATGCCGTTGGCCTTCTTGGCCACCTGGGCACACTGCCGGCTCATGTTCAGCCAGCTGTTGACCAGCACCCCCAGGTCCCTTTCCACCGGGCAGCTTTCCAGCCACTCTTCCCCAAGCCTGTAGCGTTGCCTGGGGTTGTCGTGACCAAAGTGCAGGACCCGGCACTTGGCCTTGTTGAACCTCATGCAGTTGGCCTTGGCCCATCGGTCCAGCCTGTCCAGATCTCTCTGCAGAGCCTTCCTACCCTCAGGCAGATCAACGCTGCCGCCCAGCTTGGTGTGATCAGCAAACTTACTAAGGGTGCACTCGATCCCCTCGTCCAGATCATTGATAAAGCTGTTAAACAAGACCGGCCCCAAAACTGAGCCCTGGGGAACACCGCTCGTGACCGGCCGCCAACTGGATTTAGCTCTGTTCACCACAACTCTCTGGGCTCGGCCGTCCAGCCAGTTTTTTACCCAGCAAAGATAGTTCACTAACAAACCCATGCTTCCCTGTTCTGGAAGCGTGTTCTTACCAGCATCTTTAACCTTTTCTGCACCAACCTTTCATGAGAGATATATATTTTGTGCTCCCTCACCCATGATGGTAGTAAAAAGCAACTGGTCAATAAAATTTGCCGAATATTCCAAAAAAGTTTTCAATGGAAGTTTTTTTTTGAAGTCCAAAGTGTTAAATGAGCTCATCTCTACACCCCTGCCCCAAAGAGTACCACTATCTGTATTCCTTCTTTATATATTCCTTCTTTGTGTTCCTCTTCTTTGTATTCCTCTTCCTTATATAGGCTTTCAGTCTTATTCAAGGTGGAAAACACTCCTAACTGGGAACCCATATACGCGATGTGATTATAAAGGCAAAACGAGTAATTCAAGGCAGCTAGGAATAACATACTGTAATATCATCATGGTGAAAATATATTTTGTTCAGGATGCCCACACAGTTTAAAGCACAGTGAAATTGGTTTAACATGACAACTTTATAGACAAATCAGTTATAACTACCATTATACTTTACAGTGCATTTCAGTATTTTTGTTTGCTTTTGGGGGGGGAAGGAGAGGACATGGGAGATTGCAGTCTTCTAACTATAGAAATGAATTTTCATTCTACTCTTGTTCACTATAAATACATTTCACTGTGCAGGCCTTTCAATAGCTCGGTAAAACATTTCAGATCTGAACTCTATCACTCCATTGACTGAACTTTGCAATTTAAAACTAATGTGCTGTTCCACTGTCTAAAGGCACTCCTAATGGGCAACTTTAACATTGTTTAGATGCCAGGTAATTTGTTACAACCTGAATTTCCTCTTCTACTTAATGGCTGAAAGTTAAATGTTTGCGATCAAAAACCGGTGGTCTGTTGAGCAGTGATCCATGTGAGAACAGTGAACCTATGTCTCTGCAAATTTGTTAGTCATCTATGAGGCAAAGCAAATCTGACCTCGTAATGTCAAATCCCATTTAGAGCTAGTGAATAGGTTGGGAAGAAGGTACTTGATATCTTTTGAGCAGTATTAAAAAAATACACTGCTGTGCAGAAGGATGAAAGCCCCAGTGAATTAATGTGGAGATTCTGGCCTTTCCAAATAATTTATAGTTAAATTCTGTCTTTTAGGAGAAAAGGAATGCAGTTAATAAAGGTTGTGACTTCAGYAAACAGTTTCAGAGCGGGGGTACTTCCATATAAGTGTTTGAAGCTGTAGCTTTGTCCTTCTGTATGCACCATTTTCTTTGAGTGGTCTTTCCTTAAACCTCATTAGTAGTTGCACTTTCTAACTTTACTCAAAAGCAGTCACTCGCACCACTTTTCTAGAACACCAGGTTGAAATTGAAATGTCATATACCTAACTGCATTTTACTAAAAGATGCAGGTTTCTTCTAGTCTATATTTTATTTAAATTCTTCTCACTCATTGGCTATAGGCCACAGGCTATAGGCACAGACAGTCATGAAGCTGGGGCTGGTGCCCACAGTGACACAGCTCATGTTAACACTYATGACTAGTCTTTCCATTTCCCTGCCAGGTGACTGTGTTGTCCTCACTCAATCAATTAACTCCCCTGAATGTCAACTATGAAACTTTAAGGGCTTCCAGGCTTTCATCTTTAAGATCTGCCTCACAAAGCTTGCAATTTGCTGCACAATTTGCTGGATAGGTATACAYTTTATTTGGCTAAACTATTAGGCATTGTTGCTGTTTTAACACTAGTTTTTGCATATTGGGAATTAAATTTTAAGGAATTTTTTTTTCAAACCTAAATAACCAATTGAACTGCAAATATTTAGGTAATCAAACTTTCACTTGTAGGTCTTGCACAGGCTCTGAGCAAATGCAAGAAAGATCTCCATCCATTCTCCTGACAGAGTGTCACTGCACCTTTTTAGACACAAATCCACTGGCAACACCCAAGGTAGGATTTGAAATCAAAATCAAAAATTCTTTTGAAGGGCAGCTCAATTGATTAGAGATCAGTGAAGAGGACAGTTGCTGGGTATAAAAATAGGATGTGACTGTGACAGTTGTGTGTGCTAATATATTTATGAGTTTGGGCAGAAAGATGACCGGACACTTCATCTGTGCCTAATGCAATTTCATGCAGATTCTCTCCAGTTGTGACCTCTTTGCGTTGCTCCAGAATGTTATGCCTGAAATAGCTTGTCCTTTTCATCCCAGTATTTTTATTAGGCTTCACCTGGTGCCAAAACCTACAAAATCTAAATATGCAGACTGTGAAGTGCAATGTTTTCTGAGGGATTTAGGAGGAGCCAAAACCCAGGCTCCAATTAGACAGCTTGCTACATTCTCACCATGGAGAGGAGACAGCATGTAAACTACCCGTATGCATTAATTATAATCTTCTTCCCTACCTTCCATTTTTCAGCTTGCCAAGTTTCTCCCCTAACTGAATTGTCCTGCTCTTCCTGTGTGGAAAAGGAACAGTCATCTGGTGTTTGTCTGTGGCCAAGACTAAGGGTTTTTCCCCATGAAATTAAAGAGATGGGCACAACCCAAAAAGGCTGATCCACAGGGACCTGATCAAGCTGCAGTATGCTTTTTTGGGTGGTTTTTTTTTTTTCTTTTTCACTGAGTCATTGGTGGTTAAGAACAAGAGTGGGGAGCAATTAATGTTTTCATAAAACTTAGACCTAGGGTTGGGGAGAGAGCAGGAAGCAATTTATCTGTGGTGAGCAAGCCTCAAGAGTCATAATTTCGCTGTTTGTGTTTCAGTTCAGATGAGTGCCATCCTGTTGTTTGTTTTATAAACTGTTAAATAAACTGTAATGTTTATTAACAGTAATCCATTAAGATTGTCTCCTGTGAGACCTTTTCTGTACAGTCAGTGCTCTGTACTTCAACTAGGAACCCATTTTTATTTTCCTCTCGTCGTTTCTTGCTTTCATGCCCATTCAGAAACTTTAATGATTTTATATGATGAACTTTTATACTATTCTGCACAGAGAAAGAGTTCTTAAAGGTGCTTAGATACAACCTCTGCCAGCTCCAGCCTTGTCGTACAGAAAAATAATGAAGTCTAAAATGTGTGTATGTAAGTCCCAAAGTCTAAAATTGTAGCAGCTCAATTTCCTTGCTAGGAAGTGGGAAAATTAGYTGTGCTATGTCACGTGGTGGATCAGAGTGGGAGGTAGCACAGGTGGTCATAACAACTGCAAGGGGTTTATTATATAAGGCTCTGCTCGTTTTTAATAAAATTGTCCTTGAAACCCAGCTAGACCAGAAATTAATAGGAAGCTTGCCATGATTTTTCTCAGCAAAGCACTTTGAAATTTCACATCGTGAAAATCACTTATCAGTGCATCTAAACTGAGACTTATTTTAAAATACAGTTTTTAATTAAAGTTTGCAATTCTGAGCCTACTGCTAGTGCCTGTATCTTGCTAAAAGGTCACAGCACTGGTGGCATTAATGGTATGAGAACCTGATATTGGAGATTATGAATGTTGGAATTGTGTTTCAGTGCTGGTTTATCATTAGGAGGGGCTGCAGCTGTTCCTTGCTGAAGGCAGGCTTAGTGATAAAAGTGAGGGGTTCGTTCCTTGGCTTAGTTGTAATCACAGGCAAACCAGGAAGGTTCCTAGGGTAGGTGTGTGCAGAGAAGGGGAAAATGGTTGTCTATAGTCTCAGCTGCCTCCTTTGAGGATGGTGGGGCTCCAGCAGCCCCAGCATAGCTGCTGCAGTGGTGTGGTGGGGTAGGGTGGGGATGGTGACTTGGGGGCAGGCATGCTCTCACCTCTGGAGATCATAGGGACAAAAACTCCACCTCCCTGTCCAAGCCCCATGCCTTCTTCTGAGTTGTCCTTACCAAGAACAGGAACTGCTTGATGTGGCTCATGCCCCTTATTCTTCACGTGACAAAAGTGACTTTGCCTGTACTGCTGGAAAGCCTTTAACTGGCCTGATTCCAGTTGCATCTTGAAATGTAAATGAGAAGATCTTATAGCTGCTTTACTGCAGGGGGACAGTGGAGCGTGGAAATTTGCCAGAGGAGAGATGAGYTGCAGCAGTTCTCAGACTGGAATTGCAGGGAGCTGAAGAGGAGCAAATTTAATTTGGAAGCTTTAAAAGGACGTCTCAAGAGAGAGGTAGAAATAGCTGTTGTATTGCGCAGGGCTGGTATTATTCTATTCTGAGCTCCTGAAGCAGACCAGTGTCACATCTCCTGGCTCTGGAGGATATCTGAAGAAGTAAAACAGACTGATGAACTTTGCACAGCAACTTGTGTAACTGTGGTGTTACCTGAGCCAGCAACCTAAAGTTGCTGCTGTGCAGGGGCAAGCAAAGGACAAGGATTGCAAATCTTCCAGTATGGCACAGAGGAAGATGTTAAGGAGGCCTTGGAGCCCAGGTTCTCCAGCAGTAAGTGCAAGCTGTCTGCAAACCAGCCCAAGGATAGATTTGGTACAGCCATATTACCACTCTGGTCAAAACTTAAAATTATTATYACTTTAAAAATATATTGGGCTGGTGAAGGCTGAGAGTAAAAGTGGAGCATATTGCCATTGCTTAGAGGGATCTGGCAAACAACCACCACCGAAAGCAGAAATGATCATTTGCGAATGGAACGGAAACCAGAGCTCTGACAGTCRGAGGCACGCTCTTCAGAACATCTGCCAGATGAACTGTGGCATAAAATCCAGTGTTAGATTATATGTGTTGGGCTGTTGGGTTTTGTTGTTATTTTCTTTTAAAATTGCTGTTTGGTCTCAGATAAAACTATGTCTCTTTGCCAAAGCTGCTGCTGAGGGTGAGACTCCAAAGAAAGTAATTAGGACTAGCACAGGGTATCTGAGAGAGCATATTTCTAAACTTGTGTTATCAATATGAAAGCGAGTTATCAATAGCAGATAAGTGTTTCTTAAATGTACCGAGATGTTCAGAATGCTTCAGAAAATAAATAAATAAAAGGGCACCTTTAAAAGGTTTTCATTTAGGAATGGAAAATCTAAGCCATAGTCTCAGCCACACTGAGGAAATCACTATRCCAAAAATACTAACAACAACTAAAAATGCCTATACAGTGAGACAAGAAAATAGGCTTCCTTCTGTTTACTTTTCCTATATAGAAAGTAAACTGTGCTTGTTCTAAACTATTATCATTGCTTTTCTGAAGTATCCTTTCTGTAAAAAGACAAACCAAACAAACTTTGTCATTGGGATCCTTGGGAACTGCAACACTTTCAAGAGAATAAGTCTATGGAAATCGGTGGTGAGAAACAGAGGTCTTAGGTCACAGTGATATCAAAAAGGACGTTTGTCACTGCAGAGAAATATGTGCTCTGGCAGAATAGGTTACATCAGTGTACTGCCAAAATGGGAGGGAAGCAAAGGTCTTTCTGCCCAAGACAGCTTTAGATGGGCAATAAGCACCCCAGGACGAGCTGGTGGAACCTGGGGACATGATTCATCTGGTACTAATGAGCTTTTTGTTGCCTCAGAATAGGTGAGACAACACAGGGTGTCTCAGAGATTAGCTGACTACACTTAGTAAATTGCTTTTATATGTTGGAGATTTTTTATTATGCTGACTGCTATTAGGGTTGTGTTTGTCTGAGGAAGGAGGAGGAAGTGGAAAACTGTTATTCTAAGATCTTTGTGCAGAGTTTCTTATTAGAGGTTCAAGGCCAAGCAATAGATCTTAGAAACTGAATGAGTTTCTCAACACAGCTTTTGTGTTGCTCAGCATCCAGAAGACTGACCTGAAGACAATGACGTTTGAGAAAGGTAAAGGCTAAATGTCTTTTGATTTCCTCATTAAAATCTTCTCGTTATTTAAAAAGATGTTCACCTAAGACAGCAAGTTGCTGTCTTGTATTTCAGCCTTCCTCTGAGCGTGGGGCCTCTGAAAAGTTTATACTTTTCAACAGACAGGAGAAAAAAAAGGTAGACCTGATTACCCCAGGTAACAAAGCAAACCCAGGAATTAAATCCAGGCTGCTTTATTCTCCCACCCTACATATARCCCGAGGATGCTGTTTTGGTCAGCGGCAGGCTACTGTGTACTAGCGAGTGACACATAGTTCTTATGCTTATGAAAAAAATTATAATCCCTGATAAGAGTCTCCATATGCCTTGTCCTTTTAAAAACAAAGTTAACCACTGGAAGAGGCGTTGCATGTAAATGAGGTTCTCTTCAGGTTTCAAATCTAATCAAAATAGATGCAACTTTCTTCTAAAGAATATGCAAATGACTTGGTCAAACATCCTTCAGTCTCTAAATTTATCACCAGCCTGACGTCAGTCTGGAAATCCCAACTTTCTTAAGAGATGATAAATGTTATCTGCCAATCTCTTCTGCTGAATAAACTCTGTTTGATCTGCATTAATCACACTTGGCAGAAGCTGTTCAAGCCTGCTAGCAGCAATCCTGGTGAACAGCTTGGCATCATTGCTTAATAATGAAGTGGAACAGTATGAAAAACAACATGAATGAGCCTTCTTTTCATTCCCACCCCAAAGTTAATGAAACACACATTAAAGTGAATGGTTTAAAATATTCAATAGATCTGAAACTGTCTTGTTGTAATCATATTATTACTTTCAAGGGCAAACCATATCCCTCTTTTTTTTTACTTCTCTGCTATAATACTATGTGCCAGAAGCACACAGAACTGAGAAATACCAGGTACTTCTATAATTTTCTGTACTTTTCATAATTTTAATAAATAACCATTCAATTTTCTGAATTAGTCTTCACAAATTTTGCCCAAGGATGTTTCAGTCATTATCAGTTTCATTCCAACATGGTCGAGCACAGTTCAGAGCTCAGCTCTTCTTCTAATTTTTCTCAGTCAAGAGGGAAGGCCAGAGACAGGTCTGTGCATCACTTCAATCCAACAAACCCTGTTGTGAGGGGCTTTCCTGGTATTTAAGCCGTGAGTGGAACACATGCTGAGTATTTCTACAAAAACGCCAGATCTGCTTGCAGGTTCTCATCCAACAAATGCTTCAAAACTTTTTTCAGTAACTTTACTTGAGTGTGTAGATGCACTAAACTCAGTGGGACTGTTGACACAGGAAATGTTCAGCACAGAAATAAGGCATTGGTAGAAACAGTTATGAGAGTACTCAGGGAGGGTGAGAAATGTACTCCTGTGGGGTTATGTAGCACCTGCCTTGGTTTCGAATAAATRGGAGGAGAGAGCAACAAAGAAAGAGCGGGGAGGGAAGTGCAGAAAGTGGAGCTGTATTACTGAAAAATGAGGTGAAGGAATGGAAGAGAAAAGAACTGAGGAGACAAGGAAAGACCAGAGTGAAAATACATAGTTTAGTTGTGGTCAGATGGAGAAAATAGTATTTTGGAAAAGGGAAAGATCATCTTAAAAAAATTCTGTGACTTCCCATACGATTTCTGGGAATTCCTGGTGTGCAGGGCCCACTCAGCAATGACTTGCAATGTTTTACTGAGGAATTTCTCTTGTAAAAAGGAGCTTTGGTAAAAACAGCACGATTGACAAAGGAAAAACCACCTATGAACTTTTTCCCCTAAAAAGGATATTAGACTTGTCTAGAGACATTTAAAAATATTTCCATGTTAAGAGCCTGTAAGGATGTAAAGATAACGCAGCTGAGTTTCTTTATAAATGTGTGCTCGTTTCCATTTAAGCCTCAGCTTTTTGAGACTAAAAGACAACTTATRTACAGGTTTTTGGAAGCATCACCATTTTGTGATCCTCTTGTCCCCTCTCAGCCTTTTTGTAAACTTTCATTTCTGGATAGCTGAAGTTGCTTTAAATAAACCACTTTAATAAGTAAAAAAAGCATTTTTCTTCCTAGAACTCCTTCCTGAACAGATTCAGTGAATCCATTCTGTTTAGATATAAACTTCCTCCTCTAGCCTATAATATAAACTACTATTGTTTGTTTTCTAAATAAAAACTGTGTAATCTTAATTATGGGAGACACATGTCCTATGAAACCATTTAACGTTGCAGTCAAAGTAACAATTAACCTTCCTATTTGTCTCTTATTGCATTGCACAAAAGTTTATTACAGATGGGAAATGCTTAGAATAAATAAATAAAGAAATGAGGGCATAAACATATATCAGATAAGACATTAGCACAATGTATGACATCGTTTCTGCAGTTTCTGTGGATTCAGATAGCAAGGAAATCAAGAAGGAATAAATTAAATTATCGTGTTTTGGAAGACATGTCCAAATACTTCAGCTTTGTGCTGGCCACAGATGCTACTTTGGTTCTTAAAGAAAAAATAAAAATAAAAATAAAAATAAAAATAAAAATAAAAATAAAAATAAAAATAATAAAAATAAAAATAAAAACAAAAATTTGTTGTAACATAACTCTTCAGACAAAGTAGTAAGTCCTCTTCTGTGCTTATTCTGATTCTGGTAATATACCACACATTCATGACTAGCTTGAAGAAATCTGCATTGAGATGCATTGTGTAAAATAGACACACCTACCATTTCACTAGTCAGAAGCAATGAGGTAAATCACTGCAATTCTGAATTTTTTAGAGCATATGTTTCTGCTGTCATCATGGAGATATAGATTTCCTATTACTGGTAACATATATTTTCTTTCTTGCACACACATACACACAATGTCTCATTAATTTAAAGGGATTTGCTACATAGTCATTTCTCTTGAAATTCACTTTTGGCTATAACCACAAATAACCTATGCTTTTAATTTTAGTTAATTAAGAATTACAGTAACTAAATGGCAATATATATATAACGCATAATATATTAATTCAAATTACTCTCTCTTGTCTAAGAAGCTGTCAGTTTAATGAGACATGACATATAATGTGCCATCTGAAAAAAATCTCTCAGCTATAATTGCTCAAAGCATGCATTCTATCTCTAAGCTGCATTTTCACTGCATGCGTAACATTTTTAAAGTGATGTTGACTGTAATGCCTCTTACTCTGAACACTCTTCACTTACTCGCTCGAAATTTCTTCTTGATATAAGGGGGAAAAGTAGAAATTGCTTCTAGACATCTAGGGAAATCGCTAGAATACAGATTAAATTCTTTACAAGTTTTTGATATGTCAGGAATCCACTCTCTGAGAAGCAGTTAAGCTAATCAATAATGAGGCAATGTTAGTTACTTTATGTGCTTGTACTGGGGCATCATCTTACATACACATAAGAACTGGCAAAGGCCACATTCTTTTTCTCTGGTATTCAAAGGAGCTCTTCCTAAAGCCTCTACTGAAAAATGAATCTAACCACACAAAACAGGAAGAATATAAAAAAGGAAAGAATATAAATGAAGAGAAAGAAATGTGCAAAAGAAGAATCTAACAAAAAAGTATCAACAGAAAAGTATGGCAAGTATGGAAACAAAAAAGTATGGACACAAAAGTATGGAAAGTATGGAAACAAAAATGTATGGATAAAACTTTCAAAAGGATCTTATTCCCAGATTCAGAAATGCCAGACTACACTGAATTGAAATTTACACCCTTCTCCTGGAATATCTGCTCTCAGCCACTTTTTAAACCCAGAACTCTAAAAGCAGCTGGTGCCCAAAGGCATTTTTGTTAGGAACTTTTGTACTTAAATGTAGATGTTCAGACAAAGAGTCATTTATAATGGGATGATATATACATATTGGTAACCATAGTGTCTGAATTTCATTTTCATTTTTGATGTTTTTTTTTCTGTAAATGGCAAGGTTCCTGTAATCTCAGTTCTCTCAACACAGCTGTTTTGGTGGAAAAGGATAATTTATGAGGAGTGATACCAGTTTGGAAATATGCAGCTTTTAGTATCAATCTGAATTTTTCAGATAAAGGATAAGAGTAAAAATTGTCTTGAATAAAATAGAACATAGAAGACCTTTTAAAAGGTTAATGTAAATAGCAGGCAACCATTTAGATTTTTATTTTGTTTATGAAGATTAAAGGACTTATTACTGTTCTGAAGTGAAACTTCAGTGCCTTGGGGGAAAAAAAGTCTGCTTAGAAATTYAGGTACTGCTTAGGGATACTCACTCTATGGGGTGAAATATCTGAGAAAACTGCTACCTAGCACACTTGAAAACTTGGAAAATTATTAGCAAGACTGAAATGTTTCCTTGCTTCAGATTAGATATGTTTTAATAGTCATATATTTATACCACAGAGAAAAGGGTTATTATTTATCATTGAATTCACTTAGCAAATCAAAATGAAAATAGTAAGTATGCTGCTGTCTTTCTTTCAAAACCTATTGTCATTGCAGAATAGTCAGGACTGTGAAGTACTTGGAGATTAAAAGGTGAGCTCAGGATATTGAACAATGAATCTATATGTGCATGTTGAATAGATGAATTTGATCGAAATGCTGTAATCACTACTGTTATGGAGATGTAAAAATGATGGAAACATAGTTCTTAAGATGGCTTCAGGAAATCATCAGGATTTCTGGTAAACACCTTTTTGGGCTTCTTTTTTCTGCTGTAAACTTTGATGATGATAACCAAATCATTCCCCAAGTTTTAACTTCACAAGTACAGGCATCTGGGATCCTGAGGTAAATGTACTTATCTTTTCAAGAGAAGAAACCAGTCATTCTCATGGAGAGCTCAAGGGCTTCTAGCCTGAATTTTCTTCCTATATGGATTTGACTCTCTTCTCACTTCTTTTATTTTTTTTCAAGCTGTGACCATGTTTGCTGTTGATGTTCACTAATGCTAGCTGTGTTCATCAAAATCCTTTCATTTCTAGTGACCATGGTAGTGTTTTTACTGTAAATTTATCTGGAACTACTGACAGAAATTGAAGTGTAAACAAATAAACACACAGGTCTGGTCAGAGTCATGGCAGATTCGTACTTGCCTTCCAGGTAGCTGACAGTGACTTAATTCTTTCCAAGTAAATACCATCTTTCTTTGAGGGAAATGACCATTAGAGTATCTGAAATTACATGAGAAACTTTAAAATAACAAGACACAGCACAACAAAGCATACAGTAATTTTGTCACTTAAAAACAAAAATCCAGATTCAAAACTAAAATAAAAACAAAAACATAGTATATTTGAAGTCATTTTTCAAATTGGATCACACATGGTGCAGATAATGCTAACCTGACTTGAGGAACAGAAAAAAGCTGTTTGAACATAAAAGAATGAATCTGACAGGCTTATTTTTGGACTGCTGTTAGAGAAGCAGAAAAGCAGACAGCTGACTACAACAAATGTATTCAGAAGCAATGGTTACCAACATTAATCTTGATAATTAGAAACAACTGCAAAATGTTTTCAATATTGAGCTAGAGTGAGAAGCACCCAGGAGTAATATTTCCTTTTCTTTGACATAGGGGAAATTTTGAACTTCTCTTTAAACAGTGGAAGTCATACTATTGAATYTAGAATTTGGAAGAACATGGGTTTGAACATGTGTTCAGGTTCAGTTTTAATATTTCTTTTAATACATGCAGCCAAGATTAATTTACCTATTGGTTTAAACTTAGCGTATTGCCATGGGTCTTCCTTGGAAGTATTTTGTACCTTTATTAGGTAAAAAAAAAAAAAAACAAAAACCATCAAAATGTGTCAAGGTTCTGATGGTGAATACTGGGACCTGCTTTGGCAGTGTTATAAACTTCGTAAAAATGCTTGCTAAAAAGATGTGATAGTATCGCCAGGTCACATGTGTCAGTCAACACAGATTCCCTTTAAGGATCTTAGTTACTGTTTCTTCAAAGAGTTGATTTGATTATTTATAAGTCTAGGAGCTCACATAAGAGATCTTCTTCTGTTTCTGCTTATGGAATTTTTCAAACACTCCACAGTTTTCTGGAGATGAACTAGGCAGATATATGTAGGTTAATTTGATTATTTACTATGACATAGACTTTGAGATCCAGCTCTGTCATCATTTATCTCACCAGGTGATGCTTTTTTTCCAGGATTTTTAAAAATAGGACCAGTCCAGAGAAGAAAAATTTTTTGCAATTTCAGGGTTAACTCTACTTTTGACAGCCTGCAGGGTTTCTTCCAAGTCATCTCACTTAGGCGTCTGACCACCAGCAATCACCTTTATCCCTATGGCCTTCATCCCTCGCTGTGAAGATGGGTTTATGGATTAAGCCCCTTGCCATAATCAGCTTAATAACTCTGACTTTACCTTACTGTTTGCAGTTGCTCTTATCTCTCAGGGTACTGACAGAGTTAATTGGCAGCCTTCATAAAACACAGAATTGTTTTTCTTGTAGACAAAATAAGTGCAAGGAAAAAAATTAAGCTATGAATTAAATGATTAAATAAACATTTTTAAGCAAGGCATGCTACATACTAGGTAATAGCTATGAAGGAATTGAAACCTTGTTTGCTAAAAACAGGTTCCCACTCTGTCTTCAGATATGTGTCCTGCCCTCAGCTCATGCCTAATTGTTTAAAACCTTTTCTCTAGCCTCTTCCTCAAAAAAACCCAAAAAAAAAAGAAAAAAAAAAAGGAAAAAAAATGTTATTTGCAGTTTGACTATGGAAGGAGAAGGGAAACAAAGCAGAAAGGCAAGATTAGAAGCTTTTAGGGCTGCTGTTATTTCAGAAAATTTGCAACGATTACTTTTTGTTTGCTATGTAAAATATGAATTATGGACTATATTAGGGTAACAGGTATTTTTTTTGATCCTTCTATATTCATTACCTCACATGACCAATAATGGCTGCTGCTTCACACTGGTACAAGCAGTCAAGTCTGAACAAGCAGCAGACTGATATACATCCCTTGTAGCATTAAAGTCCTTGTCCCGGTAGCAACAGACGCAGAGAAACTTTGTCTTTAACTGAATATGTGAAAAATAGAACAAAATTTTCTCTAATGTAATTGCACTTGAGCTTTTTAACAGAGACAATAAAAGGAGCATACATTTGTTATTGACTGAGGAAGGAAAGCTAAATGCTTTGCCATCTGGGGATTTTATCGAGCAGCAGTTTGAAATATTCTCAAAATGAAAGTGAGCAGACTGATCCATGTGTTGGCAAAGGAGAGAATGATTTGAGTTAAATTTGTTACTGTTGGTTCTAAGAGAGTATTGGTCATCGTAACCTTGGAGGTAAGAAAGGTGTAATTGCCTTCCTGCAATGACAGGTGGAGTTCATATAGGAATACTTCCTAAAAAGACAAGGGAAGTATCCGCCAACGGCCTGCTAATGCAAGCCAAATTATCTGCCCATAGAAACAGATACGACCCCATTGACATTAGAGGAGTTTTATCCATTTACAATAGCAGGGATCTGCCTTCTTACTGAGGTTTATTGTTGTACACATTCTGCCCTAGGGTCATTCTGTAATTACTATAGAAAATAGTGTATTCACTTGATAACTTCTTCTAGCAGAAAAGCAATTAGCCTGCCAAGTGACTTGATGTTCCTAAGAAGGTACTGAAGTTTTGGAGGCTTGAAGTTTTAGTAGAAAGAAATAGAAGTGAGAGGGAAAACGTCTGGCTGGCAGACAGCGTACAAAGGAGAGGTCTGGGTAGGGAGATAAAGATGGCCATTTTGGGAAGTACAATTCACAACAAAAAGCTCAAGCTTTAATGCGATACCAAAACCAGAAAAATACTTTGCTACCCACTAACTCTTTTCAATACTGAYTCTCTGCAATACTGAGAAAGACACCTGGACTTTCTATCATCTGAACAAATTGCTTAGGCTATTCATGGGTAGGTGAGCAGTAGCCACATTCTACAAGATCCGTTGTCACACCTTTCTGATTGATGCAAGAAGGAAAGAGGTCCTTCTATACAGAAGAGTTATTAGCATATGAATAGCATTGTTAATATGTAAAATACTGTTTGACCAGTGCTTCAGCCCTAGTTTACTGGATTAGGATGGTGCTGATGAAATCTCAGTTTACTGGGCACAAAGGCAGAGATGGGAACTCTAGTGGATATCTCAGATTGTTGCAGTATYGTTATCACAATAACACAAAGGGTTATTATTTTGTTATGGAAATCAAGACAATCTTTCTCGTACAGAAAATAGATGCAACATATGATGGACTGTGCAACGTTTGAAAAAACTGCTTAGGCGGTTAGGGAATGGAAGAATAAATTAGATAAAGCGCAGCAGCCTTAAAGCATAATAACCATTTTTGACTCTATTAGAGGGGAAAATGATTTTGCAAACTGTGATTTACCTGGTTCTGTAGAACAGACTGTATTGCATACCTCTGTTGCATTTTCTTTTCTCTTTATAACTGCTCAAACAATTTAGAATCAATAGGTTGTGGAATATTGGAATTCAGTATCTATTGAAAATGAACTGTTTCATRGTGATCTGATAAAATTAAAATCAATGCAGATATCTTTAGAAAAATATGTTTTCTTTTGTTGGTGAAGCCATATAGGGATGTTGGGCAAATAAAATGCTCCCAATTGTCTACTTTTTTAAAGGAAGTATTTATGTGAATTGAATCTCTATTTATTGTTAGCTTATGATCCTTTTTATTTCATGCAAAGTAGATTAAAAAAATCATAGAATCATAGAATCATTAAGGTTGGAAAAGACCTCTAAGATCATCAAGTCCAACCACCAATCCAACACCACCACACCCACTAAACCATGTCCCAAAGTGCCACATCTACATGTTTTTTGAATGCCTCCAGTGATGGTGACTCCACCACTTCCCTGGGCAGCCTGTTCCAATGCTTGTCATCCGTTTCAGTGAAGAATTTTTTCCTAATGTCCAATCTAAACCTACCCTGGAGGAACTTGAGGCCATTTCCTCTTGTCCTATCGCTAGTTACTTGCGAGAAGAGACCAACACCCACCTCGCTACAACCTCCCCTCAGGTTATCATTCTTATCTTTCAGGTTATCAGACTTGTCATTCACACAAAAAAGTATTCTACATGTGTGTAAATAAACATTATTCCCAGATTGTGCATTACTAACATATAGTTGGAACAAATAGAATGTTAAGTCCACATATACCTGAAGACTTCATGTTTTTAGATGCAGGAGAAATCCTTAGATTTTATTGCCCCATCTACTTTTTAAAAATGTAAATAAAACACCAGCCATTTAAAAAACCCTCCTTTGAAAATCCCAGTCAAGTTCCTAGAAGCCTCCTACCAGCCTTATTTAAATTTTGTAAATCATTATAAAGTCAGAAGAAAGTGGATCCGTGCTTTTGCTATACAATGCTTCTGAGGAGACAAGGAACACAGACTAGATCTAAGAAAATGTTTTTTTAATTTTTTTTTCTTCTGACAAAAATGCATATTCATCTAAGTTAATCAATTATTCTTGGAATCTTCACTTTTTTAAGGTAAAAAAAAGGGTGCGTGGGGAAGTGTTGCAAGTTGATATTTGTTAAAAGAAACTTTTAAAATTTSATTTCACTTTAAGTTTAAAAGGAGAAATAAACTTTCTGTGTCTGAGAAAGTAAAGTTTGGTCAAATTTAAGTAGGCATCCAGCTCTGAGGTCACAATAACACCAGTAAGAACCAGTAAGAAGTTGCAAGAGAGAATTCACTTCATGCATCTCCCAGAGGATGTACAACAGCAGGAGTTCCCACTACTGGTCAGGGACTACAGCTGATGGGAGACTTCCTGAGGGAGCAAGAGGAAGAACAAGGCAGCCATGCAGAAGGTCTCATAAGCACTGGTGGGCTTATCCTTCTCTACTTTCTAGGTTTTGCAGGGACAGAATCCTGCAGATTCATGTACAGGGATCCTACAGATCCCTGATCTCACTTAAAGGAGTGAAATTTCTGGGTTATGGAAAACACTTGAAGGTACAGTTTTATTTGCAGACACATTGTTTTGAACGTATATTATTTTTCAGGGATATTACGTGTAATAAACAAATCCTGAAAGTGCAACAGGCCACACCAGTGCAATCAGTTTTAATCTTGCTTCAGTGAGGAAAGCTGAATTGAACACTCAAGTTTTGTTCATAGGTTTAAAAAAAGACACTTCTTGCATTAAGCAATTACCAGGGACTRTTGTACTGAATACAAATCTGGGATTCCATTAGACCAGCTGTAATAATCTTACCTAAAAATGCACTTAGGTTCCTTTGTCCCACACATACACAAAATGCTAGCATTTTATGGACACATAGAGAACACCACTTTCAACTTCAAATCGTATGTTCTGCTTTTGAGGAGATACATGTTCAAATGCAGAAAAAAAAATGTACTCTTAATTAAAATTTACATGCACTTTCGTAAAGATGTCATAGTGTTATTTCTGCATCCAGGGTCTACACATGTAAAGGTATGGTTAAGCTATGTATATAGTTAGGAAAGCATTCAAGTGTAAGCCCGTCATGGCTGCAAGCTGGGAGTGATAGTTATATGCAGTAGAGTTCAGTCTGCAAGTATTTGACATCCATACACAATGTCAAATAATCTTCTAAGGCTAGATAGTAATGAATAAAAGTTCATAGATTAATTCAACACTTTTCTCTGCTAGACTTTTTAATGAGTTCTCTCGCTTAAATACAGATTTCCATAAGGCAGCCTGTTAAAAATGAAATTGAGATGCTTCCACCATCAGTCTGAGCATGCTATAACATCACAACTCTACTAGGGCAAAGTAAAGTTTGAGATATCTTTTTTTAGCATCACTTTTAGTTTTACATTGGTTTTGGAAGGCAATTTAATGACAAGTTTTTGATCTTGTAATGGTTATTTAGGTATCTTGAAGAAAGCATTGCTTTCAGTCTACACTCTATTGTAATGGCTTGTACATGTATCTGTCCCACGTATTGCCCTCAGCCCCTTCACTCCAGCTTAAAAGATTTTGTGGTGAAGCTTGTACAAGGTATGCTGTGTATGGTCACGGGTAAAAACGGTTTTATGCAATTAAGTCAGCTAATTCCAAGAGCACAGCTTGGAGTAATGCTTGTCCTGTCACTATAGGGAACTTTACACAAGGAGAAAATGTGTTGTAATTATCAGAGGTGACTCCGGAAGCAAGGTGTCTTACCTACTTTTGTCATTTCCAGCTATGGAAGTTTCAGAAACTCTGCCATAAACTCACCCTCTTATAAATCAATGTGCTTGCTTTGATGCAGTCCCTTCTTTTGACTGCATTTAGAGCAGCTTTTTCCCTCTCATTCCACATGCACTCCCAAATTGCCCATGCTGGCATCTGTTTGCAGTGAGCTAGCATCACAGTTTTAATAAGCTGGTTTGTGGCATTTTTTTTTTCTCTGAAGGCATATCAATCATTACAGACCTCTAATTAGTGGTAGTTGTAGTCAAAGTTCAATAGTCAGGTCTTCTGAGACATTAAGAGATTATATCCTTTAATAGCTCTGAAATGAATGGAAAACATCYTTATTTGCTTCTCATTTCTCAGTCTTACCAATTTCAGGACATAATCTGGTGTCATGGAATGTGCGCATTACGTGTGATCAAGAGGCTATGCTGGTGCATTGGCATATCACCAGAACAGGGAGGAAGCTGTTGACTATAAAAGAACAATAAAGCACAAACAATTGGGTGAATCAAAATTAATGTCTGTTTGTTTGTTTCTGTCAGGGAGCACTTCTGTTTCTTCATCCTTGGCTATGAGCTTGCAATAGATCAAATTGTCCCTTCTCTTTCATTTGACTGACAGCAGAGCCAACACTTGCTGAAACTTTTTTTTTGGTTCCTTGTATTTCTCATCCCCCTTTTTTTAACTTCATTTTTCTCCCTTCCTCTCYAGAGATCCATCACAGCAACATGCAGCTCCCAAGTGTTATCTTTGATTTGTTTGGCAGTGTATGTCTAAATCAAAGAGAAGAGGCAGAAAGTATCCTGGCTGATGTGCAACCTTATAATGATTTTCTTCCATAATCCCTCACAGAGTGCCATTCAAGGAAAAGCTAAATAATTACTTTTAAAACAAGACCTCAGATCTTCATGATCATGTTCTGCACATCAAAAGTTCATTCTGTATCTCAAGTGTATGAAATAATCTATCTTGTCAATCAGTCAGTCAATTAAAAMAAAACAAAACAAAACAAACAAAAATCCAAAACAAAAAGGAGTGAAACACTTGAAATATACCCTAGCAAAACAGTGATCCCAGCTAGTTGGACTAGTCATCAGGCTTGATCCCAAATACCCAAAATATTCCCCTCTGTGACAACTGTAACTAATGTGTTACAGCAAAAGTCAATGAGGACTGCCTTTAGTTCCTTTCCCACCAAATTAAGGGCATTGAGTTGTCAATATACCTCAGGTTTTATAGATCATATCAGATGCAGCTGAAATCTGCAATGTAAGAGCATTTTTTTCTTTTCTACTGTGATGTTCAATTGAAGAGTGATTTCAATTGTTTGTTGTCAACATCAAAAACATTCAGCAAATTACACTCACATCTCATTTCAAAGATAGCTTAGCAGGAATTAAACTCTTTTTTATGGAGTTGCTTATATTTTGTAATTATGGAGGACATTTATTTATCTGTGAGGTTTGCAATTCTACTGCCAAGATATTTGTTTACTAGATATACCAATTGGCTTACCGTATTTCAGTTTTAACTGTGTGTCAGTACACATACACACATACATAAAAGTATAGTAAAGCACACACATGCACATATATATAAACCAAATGCTTATTAAAATATACCTTGGTTCATTGCTATGCATGTTTTGACACATTCAAAGAAGAATGACCTTTTGCTTCTTGAGTGCAACTCTCCCAGAGTTGAAGCCAGTGTAAAGGAAACATCCCAGTTCATTTGCATGAGCTACACTCCTGTGATAAAGTTATGGCAGAAGAAAAGGTGTCAACATGTGCATTTCTTCAAATTTGAACTAATTTTATTTTTTCTCTCTTAAGTTCTTCACAATTTTTTTTAAATACATTTGGCTTTGTGATATGTGCCCTGCTGGACACCCTCAGGTGCAATGTAAGAAGAACATTCTCAAGCTACAATCTGAACCATAAATCCCCAAATGTCCATTTCAGTCTGTGAGATCCCATTGGCACCTAAACTTTTACCTTCTAAGCTGTTCAAGTTCTGCTAATGTATATATACCCAGTAGCACAGCCATCATGCCTGAGTTAATGGCAATAATTTCACACCTTAAGACCATTTTCTATGCTTTAAGAAGTCTGTTCTGCTGGGCAAATTCAGTGTATTGCCTTTGCAATCACAGCAGTGATGGGCACTTCCATCAAAACTGCATCCAGAGGAGATGATGTCATTCTCTAATTTTTGAACAAGTTAATAACATGGGCTCCCATCTGGGAAATGGAAAACTTGCCTTCTTAAATATCAGAAAGTTCAAACCTAAATTACTTCTCTACCAGATGAGCATCCTCTTTAATGATGAGAATCACAATTTTCGTCATTTCCCTTTATTGTCTGTTTGGCCCTCTGAATCCTGGATTTTTTTTGCAGTATGGTGGCAATGAAGTGTTTCTCTGTCTCAGTCTAGCGGATAGCCATCTGCTTAGGACATCATACAGAAAGGTCAAAGCTATGAACTTAAACTACTTCTGGCTAAGGAAGGTCAAGAGTTGTACTTCTAATCTCAGGTAAATTTAGCTTGGCATAACCGTAGGGGAGTGATGATATGATTTCTTCTTGTCCTACTATCCAAAAACCCAGTCATCCTCCTCAAAACCTCACTTTGCACCTAAATGCAGGAATATATTTCCTGGATATATAGCCCATAATTTATTTATATAAATTATAGCCCTGAGTCAAAAACAACATTTCAAATGCACATTTCTTTTGGGAACATTTGGACTGTTTGGGTTGTTATGACTCTCACTCTTAATTGGAAGCCTTGTTGTCTCTGTTCACTTAGGAGAAAATTATGAACGTAATCTGGATTTATGAATACAAAATTTGGCACTAGGTTGGTCCGGCCTTTTATTTGTACAGATTCACTGGAAATGCAATGAGAAGCCCAGATTGCTGAAATATGGACATGGCCATCATTTCTACCAGACTGGCTTGTGTTATATGAAGTAATGGTGCAAGCATGGAAAATTTGCCATAGAAACAATGGTGAAAGACTTTGAAGTACCAAAGGAATGATAACTAATTTCATTCTCTTTTCTATTAAATTGTTCAGAAATATGCTGAGTGGATGTTCATAATGCAGGAGAACTTCATGCAATTAGTAAAATACATTCTTACTTTATGTCCATATAACTTTCAAAGTTACATAACAACTTAATTATCACTTATTATTCAAACTTTTTTCATGTTCTGCATGTGTGAGTTAGATTTTGCTGTTATTAGCAATTCAGCTGGTGTCAAAAATGATACAAGACAGCATAAAAATAGAATCAAGCTTGATGTAATGCTTTTCATATTCAAGGCATCCCAAAATGCTTTATAGAACATGTTGTTGTTAGGTATTGTTAAAAACCTCCCATTAACTGAGAAAAACTGTTTGATGGCTTCAAAGATAATTGAGAAGATGTTTCTTTATGTAAGACTAAAAAGAAAAAGCATTCTCAAACAAACTTAAACCACAGAGAACAAGCTGGGGAGAGAACTGACATTTGTCCTCTCTTGGTCAGTAAATTATTATTAAATGTCTAAAATCATATTAAACAATATTTTAAGGAACTGACTTAAATCCACAAGGGGAATAAAAGAGAATGAAGGCAGATATTTAGTTTGAAATTTCATGCTATTATGACTGTATTTCAGAGTCTGATGACATACTATGCACATGTTATTACTAACCTTCGGTCAGACAGCATGGGTTAAGATAGGAATGTCATCCCAGGCCTTAGCCATTAATCTGGGTATCTCATTGCTTTACTGAGGTTTAGGTTATATGGATAATAACTCCAGGCCATATTTTGACACCTTTATTCATGCTGAATGGCACCTTATGCAGCATCAAGTCCCACTAAAATCAGAAGGTTATTTCCAGAGAAATGCATTAGTCAATCTACTGCAATATTGTCCTTTGGCAACATCTGTAGATGAAATTGTACTGTAAAACATTGTCCCATCAGTCAGAGCAGGGTGTCAAAATGGCTTTGTATACAAATTTGAAACAGATTCTGAGATAGCGGCTCCTGATAATGTCATTTCACTCTCTCTTTCAACGTGTGATTTCTTGCCACAGAGCAGTAATGACAATACAGCACTAACATTTTATCAAAAAAATGACAGTCAAACCATGGATATGAGTTATCAAAGTTATGACACTGAGTCATGTTTGGGACTCAAAGTTAGGTAGGAATTTAGTGCGATGATCTTAAAAACTGCCTTAATTCATTGTAGACCATTCTAGTCTACAGGGACTCAGACCTCTTGTGTATTAATGTAAAGAACTGCAAAGATGTATGTTTCACACATAAATCACATTAAATGATGCCACTTTAATGTGTCTTTTTTTTATTGTATGGTTTTAATGCTATCTTCTACAAACAAAATCACAGATAGTTCTTTTAAAACGTACTTTAAACTGCTTTTGGTAGCCAATTAGGCTCTTTTGGAGACATTTCAGTCTACCTGAGTCTGTGTGACAGCCATAATATTGGAAAATATTATTGTAAAGCCTGTAACTGTAATATTGCTAATGGTGAGTCCCATTCCAATAACCTCAAAGAACTACATTTTCAAAGAATTTACAAGGAACTGGCTTTTGGGGAAATTAGCGTAACAGAGAAAAGAAATGGCAAAAAATAGCAATGGAAAACATCTAGTTCAAGAGAGAATAGAGAGAACATTTTCTTTGATTTAGTCAGATATCCAGTTTTAGCATGATCTTAGCAGTTTTTGTAATCAAAAAACCTCACATCAACAAGTGATGGAAAATAACAAAATGTTATTGTGTAATTCAAGATGATACAATAATGAATGCACACCAGGTACTCTTGCCAACAGACTACCAGTTTTGACTTCAAGAATGGATTTATAGGAGAACCTTGGGCCTGACTTTAAGCATCTTTGCCATTTGATCTCATGTGGCCTCATCTGTGTCTTCAGCAAGCTTTCTTAGGGAGACACAGGTGTCTGTGCACGTGAGAACATCCTAGGATCTCTTCTGGGGTACTGCAGGAAATGTGGTAGAAAAAGCATTGCATTGCTGCCTGTGCCTTTCAGAAGCTTGGTTTCCAGTGCCACAAGCAGCTTGGAGAGAAGCTGGTCAGATGTTGATAAAAGCTGCTCCATTCTCCCTGGCGTTAGTTCTCCACTGCTGTACAGCATGTTATCAAGCCTGCCAAGGCTGGTCCTGCATCACGATTTTTAACATAGGACAAGAGCTTGTATTGCTTGTAGAAGCTGGGAAACCTTTTCAGAGTCTCTTTCCAATGTTTTTRACACAAGGGGTCAGACCTCCTTCCTAAGAGTGTTCAACCCAGGTAAGATGTGTGGGATCCTGATGAGAGCTTACTGGACAGAATTTCACAGCCCAGAAAGAAAGGCATCTGAGCTTTTCGGGAGCTCCCAGTCCCTCTGTGTCTGGACTAAAGATGGGCTCATGCTTCGAGGAGATGTGTCGGTAGGCATGGGGATTCATCAAGCGTGCTGAGGACAGTCATCAGGCACTCAAGCACATGAGAGGAGATCTCCCTTCCAGTCAGACAAGCCAGCTTGCTTTTTTCTAAGATGTTTTGCAATGGTTTAGGGCCATTACTTTTGCCGTGTTGAGAGCTTCTGCATCACGTAGTTTATCAGTCAAGGACAAAGTGGTTTTGGCCATAAAACATGATCTCACTCACGTCTCCCTCCATCAGATAGTTCACCCAGTAGATGCTTTCATGACTYGCCTCTCCAGTTTCCTCTTTCTCATTATCTGTGAAGGAGATATTTAAGGGAAATTACTAAATGACCCTCAATATGCTTATGTGGTTCTTTGTTGTGTTAGAATACCATGCTGTTTACCTCCTCCACTGTCTTCTACTGTTACCCAACAACTGCTGTCTCTTCTGAAGGCTTTTTGTGCTTTCTACCTCTGCTGCTGTCTTCTTTCCCTTGCCCACCTCTACTCCCTGTCTGCCCTTAAAAACTGCTCATTGAGCATATAAAACTGAGATTTTTCAGATATTAAAACTTGTCTGGTTATGAGTCTTTTTTATGGGAACAACATGGAAATGTCCATGACATGAAGGTGACTGTCTCTCTTGTCCCACTCTATACACTACTACTGCCACTTTGCCAAATGTTTTCTGCAGAGCAAATGAAAGTTAGAGCCTCTCAACCCAACAGCAAGAAAACCTTATCCTGCCCCTAGAAACAGCTAAAATAATTTGTCTGAAAATCCTCTCCCCCTCATCCCAAAGACCCCAACACAGCCCAAAAATTAGTCCAAAGGAGACACAAGGAGTTTTGAAAATTTCACATTAAGTGACAAAAGCCTGGAAGCTTTAAAGTAAATTAGTATGAAAACAACATCCTAAAATGAGAAGTGCTGTGCAGCTTTAAGATTGGCAGAAACTAAAGGCAGAACTTGTAATTAAGATCTAGATAGTGAAAACAACACAGCTACTGATACCAGGACTAAACTCTGTCCTTGGACATGTATATTGTAAGAAGTTCCTATCAACTTCCAGCCGAAACATTTGCACAGATCCAACTGGTATCATTATCAGTTACAACTGCCATCATTTCTGACATTACATATGCCTTGTCATGAAGAGAATAGGTATCAGCAGCATGTTAGGATGGTAAAAAAGAGAAAAAGTTTTAAGTATAATTACTTTACATTATAATCAAATTACACTGTTGAGCATTATAATGCTTCTATGACATGCACAGTGTCACAGAAGGAAATTTTAATTTTTACTATTAATAAGATTATTACTTTATTGCTTCCTTGAAATTTTCATTCTCCTTATGGGAGAGTTCCAGGGGAAACAAATGTGAAGTAAACAGAGCTGAAATGTGCAGTATGGGTGATGAAACTGCCAAGTTAAATTACTTTGTTCTGGGTTTAGGTTGTAGACAATTCTCCTTGATTTATTAAAAGTTAAGAATGTACATTAAAATAATTGAGACCCCAGTGAAGTAGAAGGAGCAAAAGGTAGGACATCCTTTGTCAGACACAGATGTACAAATACAATATTAATGYGTAGCATAGGTAATGTAATAAATTGTCCACTAAACAAACCTGAATGCAATTGGGAATCTGAGCCTTTCCAGGAATTGATACTGATGCCAAATGAATTCATGTTCTACATGCAACATGAGTAATAGTAGAGAAAAGCAAAGTGAGCACTTAACTTGTATTGTGGCTTAGTAATTAAATTGTGGCTCTTAAAACATTGTCCCCCCTGAAAAGTCCTTACAGGTAAATGAGTTGCCTGYAAGTGCAGTTTTAATAAAATTTACTTAGATACATTCCAGCCTAATTCCACATCCTTGCGCTTTTTAAATATAATGCAGTATTTCTAGTTAATCCTTTTTAACACAACCAAAATTTCTAAAACATTTGCTCTGAGATTCTGCATTAAAGTTTAATCATTGAACTTTTGTCTAACAATCAAAGAACCACTGCATCATATTGATTGCTACTGCCAAGTGCCTCTCAGTCCTTAGGACTCTGGGCAATTTTCTCGGGGGATTGGAGCTAACTAGGGCCAGTAGCAACTCACCTCTGTTTCATTCTCTGACTGTTTGTAAAAGAAAGTTCTTTTCCAATAACTTGAAGTCTTTGATCTGCAGACTGCTCCTGCCAGCAACCAATAATTTAATGGTTAATCTCCCTTATCTATTGCCTCTGTTTAAGATGGTCACCAAATTTCAGCTCACAGATTTAAGTTTAAGACTTCTCCACCTGCAAAGCTATTGCACAGTATTAAGCTTATTTTGCGCCCTTTATTCTTCCAACAGATCTACATGATTTGGTTTTGTTACTTTTTAACAGGACCATCTCCTTCCTGAGTGTAGTCCTACATGCTACAATTTTGTACATAGCTGTGATGTTGGTCTAAGAATATGAGAAGTGTCTGCTCTCGTCAGGGCAGAAGAAGAGCTTGTGCACTTCAAAACCTAATTACTTTTCAGTTATGGCAGTTTGCCCAATAAAACATATTCCCTCATCCATAAGATCCTGCCATGTTGAATGCATTTGTGTTCTGGGCAAAATAACGTGCTATAGCAGGACTTCTCTGATCATTGATGTGAGAGAGAGCAGACAGTGCAGCTAGCAATGTGAAGTTATACTCCGACCAGTGCAGGGGCCCATTTAATCTTATGGGGTGCAGGCATCAACCTTAAGGTGCCATGCTGAAAGCAATAATGACACTTTAGTCAACAGAAAAAAAAAACCAACCATATTTATGAAATCTTGGCCCCRTTGAAGTCAATGGCAAAACTCCTGTTAACTTCAGAGAAGCCAGTATTTATATTCTATGTTCAAATAGTATAGAGTGTAGAAAAATGGGCCCTGAGAAATTGCTCCGCCAGACAGACAGAAAGAGCCAGCAGCTGGAATATCCTCCATTCCCCTTTAAGGGCAGTCTCTTGGGTCCATTAGCTCCTGACATCAACCTTCCTGTTTGAAAGCAATGCCTAAGATCACAGGTAACATTACAAACGGTGTTATGATTTCCTTCTGTTAAAACCATCTGCCTTTGTACTCTCTCCCTGCACATCTAGAAACAACCTAGAACAGAGTAAAGCAAATGCTCCTGAAGTCACCCACTGGTCTCCAGTGATGAGGTGAAATAGGGATTAATTCCTTTCATATGTGTCACCATCACCGTATTTTGTGCTGGGAAGAAAATTTCTCCTTGCAGTTTATATCAGTCACATTTTGAAGGGTTTTTTTTTCCCCATTTTCCTTGGAGAATATCAGGGAGGCCTGCCATCAAAGCTTTAGATGGATGCACTGCATTTCATTGAGCTTACAGCTATCTAGCAGATGTAATAATACACAACTGATGTGGTGAACATTGCCTCTTTTCCATTTCAGTATCTCGGTCTACGTGGACAGTTAAAACATCTTCAAACTTTCAAAAACTGTCCTCTGAGCTCCAGTGTCCTGAGAACAAGGATCAGGCACTCAATCTCAGCAAGGAGGCACATCATGCTGCTCTCTACAGCTGACAGCGCTGCTGTGCCTCCTGACTCCTCTGTCTCCTGTCCAAGGGAAAGACCTTTCCCTAGGGCCACTGGTGCTGCTGGGGGGCTGCTCTCCGGCTGAGCTGGTGGGATCACTGCAGCCAAAGGCAGGGCTGCAGCCACAGCGGCCGGGGTGGCAGGAGCACACCCTGCGCGAGTGCTTCTTCTGCTAGGTCCAAGCTGGAAGAGGGGGAAGGGAGAAGAGGGCAAGATCTGCAGAGCATTTTCTCTATTGCTTTCATTTGTTGGTCCCTTTAACATTTAATTTTCCATTTTTTAAAGGCAGAGCATGAAAGGGTTCACAGAAGCATGATTTCTTGCTCTCCTTTGAGGCCAGGTCTCATAGCTCACAGGGTAAAAGTGCTTGCAAACAGCACAAGGTCACCCCAACTGAATCCCTGTTCTTTAGCAGTGCTGTAAACACTACTTTTGTTTTTTGGTTTTTTGGTGTTTTTTCTAGCAGCTTGTTATTTTTAAATATCCTATATGTGCTTGATCTCTTCCACTTTTAAATAAATACCAGTGATACTTGCCAGATGTTTTCTGGGAAGTCAAAAGAGGGAACAGACAAAGTTTGTTAGCACTAAAGACTTTTTTGTCATCCTGTCAGATTTAGTACATGACAAGGGATAAGGCTTAGATGAAAGAGCAAGACTGATCCTACATCAAAATAAGGAATGAACTCTTTTTCTTAAAACTGTGCTCAGCTGAATACAACCATTGAATGGTAAGTGGATCTTTGAAGTGGAATGCTTTCAAATAAGATTTCAGTCTTTAAAAATATATACACATGCACGCGAGTCTTTCTGAGAATTTGACACTTCTTATTCATTCTGCATTGTTTGTGACAACTGGATGACCAATCAAGCGCTCCAAGCACAAACATCCAAATCAGCAAATTCATAAATAACCACACCAAACAGTGCAGGCAGGACATGGGAGTTCTCGTATCTGCAGACATCCCTACTAGTTTAAAAACAAACAAAAAAGACATCACCTGTCTGCTGTTCAGAAGAAAAAATCAAAGAAGTATACACAAAGCAGTGAAAACTCATGGCAAATATCTGAGTGAAACTTTGCAAGAACTTTTTGGCCATAGATGCTGATTACTGAGTGCTTTGACTTCTATTAGAAGCTTCATATTGCATTTGACTTGTTTATGTATTTATTGCAACACATTTTCATGCAAATTTTTTTTGCTTGGATATCCCAGTCCTGTTCTCAAAGTGTATAGAATGGCAGCAAAGCAACAGGTGTGGTGGCTTGTAATAAGCTTTTACAATGAGGCAAGTGTTTTGATCAAAGATGTGGCTGAACTGAAAGGAAGCCATTGTTCCCATAATTTCCAGTTATACTGAGGGTTTGATGCCATTGCATCAGTCCTTAATCTCTGACCATAGAGACAAAGAGGAACTAGGTGATCAACTGTGTGTGGTTTTAATATCACAGAAAACAGCCTATTATATGTGTAGTGATTCTGCAAGGTTTATTACTGTTATTGCAAATGACAACAGTAGTGTCACTATTGCCATATCTGCGCTGTGATTCTTGGGTCATATGCTGTCATTGTCACAGTGCTGCGGGAAAATTGAAGCTGAATTGGTTTGGGACTGTACAGCCAGGAAACACACAGTGGACAGAGGAGGCAACAAGAGTAGAAAAGCCATGTTGCATTTCAGGCAAAAATGTTTGGGATGAGAAAAAGCAACACATACACACACAAAACCCCCACAAAAGTAGAGAGACTAGAAAGAACAGAGTCAGGTGAAAGTTGGGTGGATTGAAAGGATCCATAAAATTATAAGGCATTGTGCCATTGTCAAAATTTCCATCCTCATTTCAGCTTTTCCCCTGTTGCACTAGACTGGTTAATGCCTGACAACGTGATTAGGCTTTTGGTCTTTTGATTTCACAGAAGAAAATGTAGTTATTTCTGTGCTTCTTATTTCCCACCTCTCTCACTTCATATCTTTAAAAGTTTAGGATTTTTTTCTTCCTTCCCTTCACAATACTCTTTATCATACCTTTCTCCATGAACAATATTTTGCATACTGCAATTTGGTACCCCATGATGTGCAACCTGCAATAATATGCAATTAGGTGATCTTTTTCTCCATTTTTTGTAGTAAGACATCTGTCTTGTGATGATCTTTGTCTGCTGCCAGTGAAAGTGTCAGTGTTTGTCAAGATATCTCTTTTGTAACAATCAGAAGAAATTATTACCGAAATCAGATTAAAAACGAGRATGTTAGACACAACTAGTGTTTTTATATTCCTTACAAATCTTATCCATCTTTACTGTGGTGCAAGAGATTTTGTTTCACAAGTAGATGATTCTGTAAATAAAAACTATTTAAACTTCCAGTTAGAAAAAGAAATAAAAAAGGAAGAAATTAACTATAATGAGAATTCTCTTTTTCAAAAAGATTATTTGTATATCCAACCCTCAGCAAYTTGTCATGTGTGTCACATTCCACTTTCAGGTCTTTATAGGATTATTACTTAACAGGTTTTATTGAAATTTTTGATATAACATAAAGAAAGACAAGACAAGTGAAGCCTGAGGAACAAAGCATTTGATTTATGTATGCTTTTCTTGTGTGTGATAGTAAATAAACAACAAMAAAAAAAAATTTCCCCACCAGATGTATAAAAGTAAACTCACAGGAAAAAGTTTCAAATGAGAACAGCATTAATGGCAATTTTAAAATAACCAAACAATCAAAGGAATCTGTGGTGCAGTATTACTTTAACACGAATAGTAGTGAAGAATTTGCTAAAAGGAAAAAAACCCACCAACCTCTTTTCACAGTGATATGATGACAAGGCCTGCAGAGCATGCTAAAAAGAGCAAACTAAACATGGTAATTAGACTTTTTGCTTGTCAGTGCATCCTCTGAAGACTTAAGCAAGTTGAGCTAAAATGTTGAACTAAAAGAGAGATTGCCTGAAAAAGCTGAGAYGATGGCTGAATGTTACTGAAATGTGTTCTGTATTTAAGTTTTTGTRGGTTTTTTTCTTCTTGTTACTTCAGTCCGAACTGTTTATCCCTGCGCCCTGCTGCCATTGCTAGTATTCTGGGACAATCTGGCTCCCAAAGAGGTGGTGGTGCAGCTAACTCTCAGAGTGGCACACACASAGGCACGCTTCCCTCTGCTCGGGACTGCCAAGTGGAAATAATGCAATGTTACTGCTGCTTCAAACTGAGTTTCACTAGCGGCAATAGCAAACATCTCACTGTATAGTAACACTGAGTAAAGTGTGACCCCCACAYCTTTAAACAAGAGGACTGTATTTTATTACCATAAGGCTAGTCATCTGAAATACCGCCTATCTTTGTATTCCAATGGAATTATTTGCCGTGGCAGAGAAGTCTTTGATACAGGATTATATTACTGATAAGTTTTTGGCTGCTGCTTTACTTTCTTGGCAATCCAGAGGAACTGGTCAGAAAAATGACACTAAGTTTCTCAGTTATGTTATCAGTTTAATGATCAAATCAAGGAGCAATTGTAATTTGCAACGACCTATCTAAACTGGATCTTGAAAGTTCATTTATTCTGAGAGTCATTTCCCACTTTCTCGGCCATGATGATTATCAGGCTCCACAGAGGCAGCTGACCTCTAGTTGGAAAGTGAATCTTAAGGTGTTTTGTGCCAGCATTGATATACGTGCTGGACGACACAGAGGTGCCCTGTGTATAGAGCTCCTCAACTGCTTGGAATAAATTCTGGTAGAATTCATTTGTACCACAAATTACAAGAACACTGGAAATGTCTCTTCAATTTGCCAGGCTCCTTGCTGCCAAGAAGGTTTCTTATGTCAAGGGCTGATTCTCTGCTCTGGCACATCACTGAGAGGCTGATGTTTCTACAGCAATCTCGGACTATCACAGAGTGACTCCTATAATGCTGAAACTTTAGCACCAAGGGCTGCAGCTGTAGAGGGGTACTGGCACTCCTAATGTAAATTTTCAGAGAATTTAGGTGATCAAGTAAATTTTAAGTAGTTTTCTTCCTCTACCATCCCTAATATCATTGCTCCCTTGGATCTATTAATAATTAAGCTTTTGTCCAGTTGAGCCAGCCTTTCAGTACTCCTCTGGGATGTCCCACAGTATCACCAGCTTTTTATCATTTCACCATCAGCAACCATTTCAGCTGCCTTCACTGGAAGTCCCTCTATAGATGCAACCCTACGGCAGCAGCAGCCCCTCCTCTTGCACTTCATGTCAGGCCTGCTYAGGTCCCTCAGCCATCCTTGTTGCTTTGGATAGCAGAAACAGAGTGGAAGGAAAGTTATGTAGGAATAAATTGGCCCCAGTTTTCATTTCATGAGGTCTTTTTATTCCTTCATACACATGTCTCTCTTCTGACTCTTCACCCTACCACTTCATTKCTTTTTTTCTTTTCCCTTCTGTAATTGTAGCGGCTCATGGTGCTCCTCCTTCTTCATATATTTTTTTTTTCACATGTCTGTGTCACTTCGTCTAATTTCTCTAGGTCACATCAACCTATGAAAACAGCTCCTATTTCCTCTCCAGATTTCAGGCAGCAGAAGTTTCTACCAGAGAGATCTAAAGTACTTCCCCCTTGACTTTAAATTGGTTTTGTGTGTCTTGTTTTCAGTGAAGAACTTGGAGAAGCAGATGAAAATAAGAAGCGCTAATGTTAAGAGACTTTACTATTGTGAAGCTGGTCATTGAAATCCTGAGATTAGCTCTCAGACTGCAGATTGGGAATCAGTGTTTTACTTTGTAGAAAATGAAAGAAAAGTATGAATAAACGTAACGATCCATTAAAGCACAGTTAAGTATAAACTAAAGGCCACAATTATAGCAGAGTGAATTGTTTTTCTATCTCTTCACATCAGTC
This sequence comes from Oceanodroma leucorhoa, assembly GCA_030449065.1. Lineage (NCBI taxonomy): Eukaryota > Metazoa > Chordata > Aves > Procellariiformes > Oceanodroma > Oceanodroma leucorhoa. The sequence continues at coordinate 17,460,622 of JASVER010000012.1, forward strand.
ACACTTAAGAAGTTCATGAATTCTGCAACAGTCTTCTCTTTTAAAATAGAGGGAATATCTCCTATACTGAGACACCATTTTTAAGGAGAGAGCTTACATGGGAGCTACTGTGCATCTTTTAAGAAAAAAATAATGAATTTTAAAAGAATGACTTTCAGAGTGAACCAAATCTGAAAAATTAAATAGAAAGCATTTACACAAGATCAAGGTATGTGGTCATGTTCCCACTTGTTTTTCCCGGGGATAACAGTAATACACTAGTCAGGTCTGTTTCTACAAATTTGCAACTGCTGCTTCTGATTTGTTCCACCTTGATATAATCAATCTGAATTCATGGTATCACCCTGTGCTGACACAGGAATAACTCATGTGGGAAACAGAGCAAAATGCAACAGATCCTGCCCTCGTACAAATGGGTGTGACACAATGTCTTAACTAGAAGGTCAGTTATGAGCAGATTGCCTATGACCTTATTCTTGCTTGTAAATTTAATTGTTTTGGTTGTTAGCTAATATCCTGAAAAAAAAAATGAAAATAATTTAACAGGCTGATTTATATTTATGTATTCTATATTTGAAAGTTTTACCTATCAAGAAAGTTATTGACTGAACTTGTGAGTGTTGCCTGGACATGAATATTTGCAGTCCTGACATTCCAGAGTAGTTTACTGTATTCTTGCATYTTCAGATGATGGTTTATGCATGTCCTTATTCAAGAATACTTTAAACATTGCTGTCCTGACTGCCTTCTATTTGGATGTCATGTATATTTACATTCAAGTACTAAGATAGGTTTGGCCTGAAAATTGAACAATGAGATAATTAAAATGCAATGGGGGATGGTCCAGAACTGTGTATTGGTTTTGTTTACAAAATTTTTCATTCGTGCTGTTCACTTTGCTGAATAGTCTTGTATCTAGCCAGGAATTTTACTGACTTGACCATCACTGAGGCTAAGTCTCCACAAGCATCTTCCAGCCACTTTTGCAAGTTTGACTAAATGAAAATGTTGGTCACTGTAGTGGCACTGTCAGAAAAAAAATCACTCCCGAGACACTCTAGCAGATAGGATCTTTGTTAATTAGCAATGGGAAATGGGAGTAAGAACAATTTTCTTTTCGCAGGGAAGGCATTAGGGTTTTGTTTTTTACTTGGATATTAAAGCAATAAAGCCTTGATATGTTAATTTGCTGGATCTGAATGTGCTTAGACTCTGCGATCAAGGTGTTTTGACATTGATGATGGGGATGTTTTGATAGTGCATTTCTGAGGCTGGGCTGTTTTGACACAAAAGACTTTGACAAGACATTTGTAAGGTCACTGTGACCTACCGCTGCTGTTAATGTGGAAGTGATGGAAATGTAAATGTACTGATGTCTAATCAATGGAGTAAAGTACTGTGGGATATATGTAAATTGAGATGTAAATTAGCTAGTTTGGGTTATAAATGAGCGTGTTTGAAAAATGCTTCATGGGAGCTTTCTTGTCCGTCTTGCTTTTCCAGTCCTGGGAGGAGAGGAGTGTTTAAYTATGAAAACCTTATGAGGCCTTATAGTGGCCTTCCAGTACTTAAAGGGGGACTACAGGAAAGATGGGGAGGGACGTTTTACAAGGGCATAGGACAAGGAGTAACGGTTTTAAACCTAAAGAAGGTAGATTTAGGTTAGATATTAGGAAGAATTTCTTTACTGTGAAGATGGTGAGACACTGGAACAGGTTTCCCRGAGAAGTTGTGAATGCCCYATCCCTGGAAATGTTCAAGGCCAGGTTGGATGGGGCTTTGAGCAACCTGGTCTAGTGGAAGGTGTCYCTGTCCATGGCAGGGGGGTTGGAACGAGAYGATCTTTAAGGACCCTTCCTGCCCAAACCGTTCTRTGAATCTATGGTTGTATGAAAACAGTGTTTGACTTTGCAGATGTGCCTCTCTCCACTTACTAAAACAGGAAAAAATGCACCTCTTGATTTCTGGTTAAGCAAACCTGTGACTTTCTGTAATAACCTTACAAATTTGAATTTAGCAAAAGCAACCACCTTTAACTGTGTCTTGTATAATCTCAGCCTAATCTTCTGGTCAACCCCCAATGGGAAAGCTGCTGGTTTAGTGGCTGATGTAGGATCCAYATCACAAAATTCATTTTTGCTCTTACAGGAAGGAGGCTGCTGTCATTTCCACTCCTGTGATAATGCCTGGATAAAGCAGGCAGACCCGGCAATGCAAGCTGCAGGGCTGGCTAAGCGGAGGGAGGCAACACCCAGTGAAACAGTGCTGCCCTGGGTTGTGGGATGCTTGTGGCTGTCTTTTTTTACTATTTTGGGCCAGGCCAGCCAGCTACTGAAGAATTAACAGGAGGCTGCTACACAAATAGAGCAGCCTTGTATTGGTGTGTTATGCAATTTAATGCCCTCACAGGAGATGGATCAATATCACAGCGGGAGAGGTAAAGAATCCAAGGAGATTAGTCACAGAAGGTGAAGAGTGAAGAKAGAGAAGATGCTAGAAGAAGAAGGAAGAAAGTTTCCTCCTCTCCTTCAGAATTATTATTCTTTTTATTTTTTTCTTTTCTTTCAGATTTGGTCTGTGTGGCTGTATATATTTGGGGTTTGCKGGGAGGCTTCTCCCAGGGCCTCTTTATAAGTTTTTTTAATTTTTGTAATTGTGTGTCTGTTTTGTTGCTCTAAAACCTGCCAGAGCTTGATGTCAATGAGTTGCTGCCTGAAGAGCTTGTACTGGCCTGTATTTCCAATCCTGTACAATCTCAGTTTAATCACTATGGCAGTCAGCTAAGRAGTGCCTATAGGTGGAAAACATGACTATAATATGATGCAGTTGATTTTACTTCAGAATGGCCTCGAGACAAGCCATACTGGTTGGTGCATGGAAAGTGTGTAGTAACTCCTCTTTCCCTGTACGAATTCACACACTTGCAGATATGAATTTGTCCTCTCTGAAAACAATTTTAGAAAATGTACAATAAGCCACTGCTATTCTTTATAAGGTAAGAGCAAGTATTAAACAGATTGCAAACAAGGCAGCCTGACAGAGAAACTTAAGATATTCCATTAAGTAAATGCATCATTCCTTGCTCCCTTCAGTACCCTTTCACCCATCTTATCACTTCCATCAATCTTCAATCACTCTAATAATCTCCTTCCAGCCTCTGCAGCCTGCAAAGAGCATAAAGAGTCCTGCACTGGCTTTGTGGTTTCATTTCTCTTCTCTTTGCTCCCAGCAACACAAATAAGTGATTTCACAACCATTGGGAAGGGGGAGCAGAGAGAAAAAAGATTTAACCTACCTCATCTAATCAGAAGCTCCTAACAGATGGAGGGAAACTGCTCCCTGCACCCAGCAGGGAACTGAGCCAGGGCTCTTCCCTCACCACCAACTGCTGCCAGCTAAACATCTGAATTTCCTCTCTTCTGGAAGCTTACCAAAGCTTTAATCCAAGAAACGGCACCTTGTTCTCTCTTCTTCCCTCCCTCATGCCATTCCCTTCTCCCAGAGCACATGGCAGAGCACCCTTCCAGCCTGATGAGTTTCAACATTGTGGCAATGTCTAAGTCACCACTTTCCACCCACTGTCAAATCCACTGTTAAAAAAAAAAAAAAAAAAAAAAAGAAAACCAGCTTTCCCTTTCTAACAAGTTTTTTTATCGAAAAGGCTCAGAGCACAACTGTGCAGGAAACAGGTTTTTTGCATCTTAGACCGTAGTTTCTGAGGTATCATGAAGAATCCCATTCTGTATCAGGAGGGTAAAATGTATTAACCAGGGCAGAAATAAGGATAAACACAGCTACAGATAGCCAAGTCAAGGAACTTATCTGTGATTTGAGAGACCTAAAATTCAAGTCTCTTTCTGGGATAAGGTAGCATCTTTTAGCTAGCCACTYGCATCTTTGTGGCTTGCCTTCTCTTCCTGTTTGGAAGAGAAATTTCATCCTGCACCTGACAAACCTCCAAACTGAAGATGATACCTTGGTCCCTGTCAGAGCACCAACTTTATTTGCCAAAATTAAATCGCCCATTACACCARTTACTCATTTCCAGCTATTTGCTGTGTCTGGGCTGAGTAACAGGTATAGATGATTGYATATTCCAAAGTCCAGCTCCTGTCCTCTCATCCAGATGGGGGAACACAGCCAGTACTCCTTGGCTCCCTTCCTACTAAGTGTTGCTGTGGAGAGGATGGGGCTGTTGGATTAGCCAAATATGGGGCTATGACTAGAYAGACCCAAGGGCTAGAAAGACTGCAGTGCTCCTCAGGTTAGACATAACTTTACATGCCATAGKAGGGAAAATTTTGTAAACAATGAAAGCGAATATCATTAATATTCAGTTCCAGGGAGGCCAGTGAGTTGTTAGCTCATGTGGACCTTAAACAGGACAACAACTCTACCTGGTACTGACCAGGTAGGATCTCTGGGCATTTATTGCAAAAGTTCTGCCYAATGCAATCCACCTGCGGAAGTTCAGCAGAATGACCCTTGACAAAAATTCAGGCTCATTCACCTCATCAGACGGTTGGTCAGTATTCTGTATTTCATCTCCCTTAAAGGAAGGATAAYCCCCCTTCACATAAATCAGTTTGAATACAAGTTACGTAAGTGGCCAGATGGGCACTAAGGACTTTCTGAGGAAGGGACCAGAAGCAATGGCTGTCACACTGTTGAAGCTAATGAAGTTTTAGTTTTSCAATTGTTTGAGTGTCACCCAGATAATATTTTTGATAGTCACCACAATGCTCCTGCTCAAACTCTATACCAYAGACTCCTGATGGGTTCTCCAACATCCAGTTTTGAGATTCAAACACAAAATTCACCTAAGTTTCCACTTACTGTTTTCTTCAGAGACCTAACGTGCATGTAACCACACAYATGCACATGCACACCTCTCACATACACTAAAATGGAATCTGATAGTAAAAACCAAAACAAGCTAATTCTCCTGTAGTTTTAGAAGAAGGGACAAGAACAATATTATAATTTCTGGCTTAATACCTGCTGATATTACTATGATAAAAATTATTCTATGGCTTCTATTCCAACATTCACTGGCAAATAATTGCTTTACTTCTGCATATAGCCASCTTACTTGTCATATGCCTTACAGTGAATAAGATGCTACTTTTGTTTCATAAGGACTTCGATAYGTCTAGTAGCACAAATATCTAGGTTGGTATTACAATTGCACTTTGACAACTTCTGCAGAAAAATAGATGAACATTTGTAGCTGATTTATTTTTCCTGCAGAAAATACCCTGGCAAGAAACCTGTTTTGTCAGTGTAATGAGGTGTAACTTTCAAAAGCAGTAAATGGGCATAAATCGAAATATAAAAAATTCTTTTTAAACAAAAGGAAAAAAACAAAACCTTTTTTTTACGTGAGAGTGATTAAACRCTGGCACAGATTGCCCAGAGAGGCTGTCGAGTCTCCATCATTASAGATAATCAAACCCGGACTGGGCATGGCCTTGAGCAACCTGCTCTAGGTGACACTGCTTTGAGAAGATGGGTTGGACTAGACAATTTCCAGAGATACCTTCCACCCTCAGCTACCCTGTGATGATTGTAAATAGTCGCATTTTCTGTACAGTCACAAAGGGGTTGTTTCTTTTTAGATAGTTCCATGAATTCCTCACATTGTCAGATTCAATAGCATCAGTCATCTCTCTGTTTTTGTTACAGTGAACCTTATCTGAAATAAGAGGGACAATTCAGAGGCGATTTCTACCTTTCCAGGAAAGGGGGCTGAAACAAAGGTGAGCATTAAAGCTATTGCAAATTATGGATGCTGAGTTAGAGATAACAGAGTACCTTCTTTAAGTAGGAATTATTTACAGTCTTTTATTTTAATCGTTCTTCTTCTTAATGTATAAAGACTCTCTATCCTTTGAATGCAAAAATCTTTCGGGTTAATTAGAAATGAGGAGAGTTAATGCACTAAGTGATTGAGAAAAAATAGCTAAAATGAAGACTTGTTATATTCCTGAAACTGCATCTTAATCTGATATTCTACAAARGGATGAAACTAAAAAGAGAGGGGTAAAATGTGGTTGGACCAACTGTATAACTCATGTGTCAAATATGTTCATTAAACCAGTGAAAGAGAATATGATAAACTGTGAAGGTTAATTACTAAGAAAAATAAACAGAAAAAAGGGGGGGGRAAAGAAAGGAGAACTCTGGAGTTTGTAATGATTGAATGCAGCATGCTTAGGGGACTATTGCCACACATCTGCTTTGTGACAAGTACAGTAAAATTAGTTATGGATCATCAGAGAGATTCCTAGCACTTAACAAAATGAGACTGAAAGTGCTTTTTTTCCCCAGGTTCAGACATCTGGGAAAACATTAATCAAACATACAGATTCAGTGGGAGGAAAAATTTGGAAAACAGCAATGTTGAAAGAGACTGAGTGGATAATATTGGCAGAAAATTAGATGCGAATCTGCAATGCAGTATCACAGCAAAAGAGCCATTTTTGAATTTTATTTTCTTTTTATTTTTTCAGTCTGCAGATGAAGACTCATTATACCTTTATTCAGGAAGGAACAATAATCCCGTTGTGTTTGTGAATGGTGAAATGGAAAATCTTGGTTGATCCCGCMAGATGTTTAATGTTTCCTACTGAATGCCCTTGGGTCCCTCTGATGTGGAAGGGAGCTGGCCCTTAGAAGATGGTGTACGGGGCTGGACAACCTCTTACCATAATGCTGCAGAGCAGTTGGAAGGGAATTCAAAGAAATGCAACGCCAGCAATTGCTGGGGGGACTGGCTTATGAGAAAAGATTGAAACTTCTCTGATTACATCTGTGCCTGGTGGGATGTGGTGAGGAGTTCCTAACAAGTAGACGGAAAAAAGAAATTTTGTTATATTGGCCACTACTTAAGTGCTGATTCCTCATCTGGGAAAGCAAGTTGGCTCTCCTTTCTCTAGTGTGTAGAGGCAATCTCTTGGGCAGAGCTTGGCTTTCATCTAATTTGCCTTTAGCTTATCTTGAACAGTTTTTCTTAACCTAATTTAAATTGGCAGGTTTAAGATTCTTGCTTTCTTTTATCTATCTATTCTATCTATTATTATTTCTCGTGAGTAGGTGATGATATCCAACAACAAACAATTACAAGTACAGAATATGGGGAGAAGAGTCACTGTGCAAACAGGTATAAGGAAGAGCAARGGAATGACGCTCTGAAAGGGACAATTGGTTTTGAATATCAGCAGAARTAGCTTCTCCCACACCTGCCTGTGTGACCTGTTTTATTTGCACAAAAGCATGACCTCTTTAGCAGTTGCATATTCAGTACTGCACTATATCCGTCTCAGTGAGCTTGCTTTCTCCTCCTTACCCACCCTGTTCTATTTTTCGTGTGTGTAGGCGATAAGCATTGTGAATATTTTTTTCTTTTGGTGTGCTGTGAACCTTACCTCTCTGCAACTGCTATTCTGGGACCAAATTCACACATACCCATTCCTAGATCTGCCCCTTTTGACAGTCTGGTACCTTTTCAAACTGCTTTGAATAAAAAGCTCCCAGCGTTGCATTGCTAGTCTTTACCAACATGTATCAGGTTTGGGGGAGGGGATGTATTTGACATCTTGCTGTCTGCTGGCCTCAGCTCTGCAATTCAGAGCTCAGAGTCAGACCAGCTTCTATAACACTTTTGGCCTTGTATGTTATTATGGCAACTTTATCAATATCACTGCAGCATGATTAGCAAAAGCACAAGATGCACTGCTTGCCGGTGAGTCATACCTATTTTCTTTAGTGAAACAGATAGCGCCGTTCCCACCACCTTGATCACATTAATAGAGATGACAGAACTTTTATGCTGGGAGACTCTCCTGCCTTTTTCTAAATAATAAAAATCAGAAGAAAGAGCAATTTAACTATCGCCTAAGCTACTGGAGGATGAGAGATGGTTTTGGAAACTGAGGGCAGATGACACTGAGCTGTAAGTAAGCTACCAGCTGCTGGACACTACCTGCTTTTCTCACATAATTGCATGCTGCATTTTGTACAGCTAAGAGAGCAGAGAAATGAAGAGAAACTCCCTCCCCAAAATCACATTTACCCTAGACGCTTAATCAGAGAATACTTTTGTGTTCTATATGGAGGACAAACAGTGATGGTTTAAAATTCAGAATTTAGGGGCTATATGATTTCCCCCCTTTTTTTTTGTGTAGCATTTTTTTGTGTATTTCATGAAAATTTAGTAGATTATTTCTTAAGGAGTTTACAGACTATTTTGTGAATGTTGCAGAGGTATTGAACAAAGACYTTTTAAAGTGGGGAAACACTGCTTTCATCGTGTGCGTGGTGTGGTTATGTTCCTTCTGTTACTCCATTTTATTTTAAACTTAGTCTATTGAACCATGAAAAAATCTTAAGTATGAGAAATGTACTTTTCTTTTATGTAGCTAGTATTATAAGYCTCATAAAAAACATCTCAGATGAATAAAGCAAATCTTTATTTTTGCAAAATACAAGTAAGAAGATATAACTACTTAACTACTGGTTGAAGAAACTGTGCAAAATTACACATGTTGCAACCAACATGTTGTTCCATATCCATGGGTAGAAACRAAGCTAGGTTTCCCACAGATCTGTGCCCCACATCCTTTCACTTCGCAGCCCCCACATCTGCAATAAACCCACACCTCCTCCTACAACTACCCCTCCCACACACACCACATCACAGCAATATCCCTTCGTGTTCCCTAGATCCCTCACATACCATATTCTTACTTCCCCTCTGTGTCCCCAATATTCCCAACTGCAATAAGCCCTCTCCTCTACGTACATGTGGTATGCCAGAAGCACCGTATGCCATCAGCAGTTCGGAGCTATGCACGCGGAGCCTGCCCAGCCAGCTGCGGTCCTTGGCTGCTGGGAGAGCCAAACAGAAAGGCTGTGGGCTGAGCCATCCCTGCCTGTCCTTCAGCACGTTTCTGTCTTGACCCAGTCACACATTTTCCCAAAGTTTCTTGGAGCACCGTGTATTTGAAACCTGATGTTTTTTGTCAAATGTGGCTGAAACTCTCCTGTCAGTTCAAAAGTTATTGAAAGAGAAGAAGGAAAGACAGACATACAGGTACACGGAAAGCTTTCTTGTATAAGCCTCATTTCTCAAGAAAACCAGCCAAGTTGAAGGTAAGAAAGAAATAGCGAGGGCCATAAGGGTGCAACGGTTTGAAACGATTAGTTCACAAAAAGACAGAGAGAAAAGCTTGCAGCGTTTAAGCCTCATGTTGCCATAGATTCTTTTCCTGCTGCTTCCCACCTTGGGTTTGCTGTACTGTAAAGTCCATGTCATACCTCTTGAGGACAGGCACAAAGTTACGTGGTGGCAGCAACAGTGCTTTGAAAGAACTGTCCAGAACATCACGGGTTAATGATGTTCACAGCCTCCTGCCTCACGGCTCACTATGTCTATGCCTTTCTTATGCAGAGCTGATTTACAGCTTCATTGCTAAGTTTTATCCTGGGAAAAAGCCTCAAAAATATGTTTCTGCTACAGAAATTCTGACCTTTGTGACTGGGGAAGAAAATGCCTATAAAATATGCTATAGAGCTCTATGATACAGCACTTCGAAATGTACTTCATTACATACCATGAAAGCTGGAACTTCAAAACCCATTGATTAAAATGAGAGCATTACTGTACCCTGCTAATTAGGATATAGTACTTAACACTATTCTTAGTTTGCACTGTGCACAGTAAGTACACTTCTATTAATAGTTTTTTTGGGGGGGTAGGGGGACAGTGTTTATCTTTCTTTTTTTTGCATCAAAAGGCAGGAGCTGGCAGTCACCATTTTGAGTGCTATGGGAAGAGGAGCTTTCCTGCCAGGAGAAGGCAAAGAAGAGTGGAAGGAAAAAATATGTGTGTCAGATGGCAGAAGGGAAAGGGGGAACAGTTAGGAATAGATAGCTGAGATGCAGTGAACTACTACATTCTCACAACTTTTTTTTTAAACAGTATTTCTGGGGTTGAACAGGGAAAATAAGTTACCCTTCTGAACATTTAGGGGAAAGGGTTATCAACATGCAGGAAGGAAAACAGGTCTTGTGTAAATACATACAAATACCTGTTTGATAGTCAGATTGGGAGCAGGGAATTTTAAATGTACATAACAAACAGTAAGTCTGAGTAGCTTTTTCTCTGCCACAGCCACTGCATTCAGCACATGAGGAAAGGTTAAAAATTCAAACAGCTATAAGTCTCCAGGAGATACATGGAAAAAACAGATCCTGGAGGTGTATCAAAATATATAATACTGGTTACATCTAATGGAAGTAAACGAAAAGGTAAAAGTCAGAAAAATCAAGGAGAAGAATAATCACAAGCCCAGATCATTTTCTTGGGAGGAACAAACTGCCTATGCAAAGTGCTGACAGAGTTTACACCAGCCATGTAAAAAGGTTCATGCTGGCCCCTCATTTCAGTCCAGAACAGCAGAAAAACTCAGCTCTGACCCATGGGCAAATCAGCCACCTGAAGAGATATCCTTCTTGCCCCATTTCATCCCACAGCAGCCCGAACCTTCACCTTTCCCCTTCTAGAATGTCTGTCCCACTCCAGGCAGACGATGCTCTTATGCCAGAGCATGGTTATATTAATTAGCGTGTATCGCCAGTGCGACCTTCGGGTTGTGTTTGCCACCAGCAAAGGGCTCGCCCCAGCTGCACGCCAGCATTTGGCTGGGCAGCAACACCTGACGGTGAGAAGCAAGGGCAGGAGCGGGTACGCAGGGCTGTCCCCTGCAAGAGCGCTTGGCAGCTCTCCAGGAGAGTGTGTGGTCCAGCTGCACCCAATGAGTATTAGCATGCTTTCCCTTAATGCACTCTGAATCTACTAGGGTCTCAAAAGGAGCATAGAATATATTTTATCGCAGCTGTTAATGCATGATGAGATTTGTCCTGTGTGAATGCAGGTCATCTGAACGTGCAGAAACCAAGCTCAGAATGAATGTGAAGGGAGCCCCTGCTCCCCTGTGTAAACAAGTTATTAATCTTTCTAGGCTCTACCTGAGAAAGGAACTGGGGTACTGATCCTGAATTTTGTCAGTCTCCTCTCCGTCATCTGTGGGTGTTTATTGAAGCACTGGGCTGGTTACATAATTTTTCACATTATTCTCACAGGCTGTCCAACGTATGAAGTCGGTCTTTAATTGAAGTTTCTATTTGCATGCTTCACAACCCTTAAAATATTMTGCTTGGAATGTCAGACGAGGTTAATTGAGGACTCACTTGATTATGGTATTATTGTAATTTGAACTTGGAGGAACCCAGTATTAGTTCTAGGATGATTCTACAAGATTTGTTTTTCCTCTTTAAGTTTTATATTTGTATTGAGAGCTAGTTTGTAGTTTAAATTCAAACTGATTTTCAATGTATTGAAATTAATAATATTCTAACGAATTATAGAAATTATACTTTCCTAGAAATAGGATGATGGTATTGTATCTAAATATTATTCTTTGGATTCTACAACATATGAGACTTTTTTGTCTGGTATGATTTGGGGGATTTTTATTTCCTCTTGGTTATTTGCAGGAAATTATTTCTCAGGTTCGGTTGAGGTCAGGCATAGTTACTGTCCTAGGCTGTTGCTTCACTGTGACTGGTTTGTGTGTTTACCTTTGGAAAACTGACTGTAAGAGTAGTTTTTTACTTACCAATAACGTTGTTTAGGAATCTCCTCCTTTCTATTTTCCCCTCCATTTTTCAGCAGACACGTCATCTCCATGAGGAAAAGCATATGTCCCTGTTTWAAATACAGAATAGCACTGTATGAACCTAAGTGAAAGGCATATTTGTTCAAGGATTGAAGTACCCATTCAGATCTTTGTGAAAATCTGTAAATGCAAACTTTATTACTCAAAAGTTATGGAAACTTTTTTTCCCTAAGCATACCTTGGCATCTATCATTCTAGYGTAGTAAGCTCATGCCCTGTTGAAGCATTAGGTTTTACCTTGTTGGCAATATTTACCATGTTTACGTTGGATACATTTGTAGGAATTCTGTAACTCAGGTATCCAGTGGCATAGTAATAAACTTAAATTCCTTATCCATTACCAAACATATTTAAAGCTAAAAAATACAATGGTTTCAAAGAATATGTTTAACAGCTTTTAGTCCAAAGTTTGGTGAGATGTATTTAAAGCCTGATACAAAGAATATTTTAACAAATTCTTTATTTAAAAAAAAAAAAAACCCACAACACAACACTAACTTAATATTTAAGTACTCCCTCCACAGTCTAAAATTTCCATTATATAATCCTCCATCAATTTATTTATACTAGAAAGGAAACGGAATGTTTCTTTTCTAGCAGATCATACTCTGCTCCCATAGAACTGAAAGGGAGTTCGAATATAACTGTGATATTCTTGCACTGAATCATTAGACAGTTTTTAAAAACTGTTTTTCAGGCAAAACTCTACATAGATTTGTTATTTCAAGTTTTGTGTCTGATCCTTCAGAAACAAAAAGAGGCAGACTTTTACCACCATGTGGAGTCAATGGCTATATTCCAAGGGTCATCTGCAGCGGATTGTTTGAAAACTCAAATTTTATGCTCATGTTCATATCAGTTCGTGAACCGATGTTCATGTTCTTATCAATTTTTTACAGTATGACTTTGCTTTGCTCTGCTGGACTGTTCAACAAAGTACCTTTCTTTTTTTTTAACTTAACATTCTGGTCTTTCAGTTTTACTCCTCCTACACACCTCTGCACATCATGCACTGAGAAGAAGTGAGACAGCATTTTATTGTAGAACAATCAAGTAACCATCCTCTGGCCGCACAGCCATGTTGTTTCTGTGCGGAGGATACTCATTATCCAGTATGTGAAATTACAATGGGAGAAAATAGTGAACATCTCAAACAGAGAAGTAATTACCATGCACCGTAAATTATATGGTTATGTTTGTCTTTAAAAAATGTTGTGGAAAGTTTTTCTTTTTCTTTTTTTCTTTCCTTTTTTAAGCTTCAGATGCTTTAAAGTACTATGGATTTCAATACCATCACCCTTTTCTGTCTTAAATACAATAGCTTCATACCATCGTGGGCTATCACTACTGCAGCTACAAATCTGACAAATTACACCACGTAACTAAATACCCAGCTCCTACATGTTCACTGGCCAATTAGAGAAAATAAAAATGTGCATAAAAAGCATTTTTATTTCTTTACAAAATAGCAGATGAATTTAATCTCCCAAGAAAAGCTCAGATGTTATTCTGAATAGTTCTGAATAGTACTGAACACTGGAGTGACTCAGCAATACAGGAGGAACACACGGTTCATAGGTAAGGATGCCGTAAAAGTCAAATGTTTAATAGATACCTTATTTTTGTATTTTTCTTAAGCAAGGGCTAAAGGTCAGAATCTTATGATCCACCATGTACAGACTTATAGCAAAGAAATCAAAGAGTTTATCTTTTTCATTCTTCTTTTATAAAGTAGCCAACTAAACTGCCCAATAAAAAGGGTCAGTCACTATGGGCCAGAAATAAGAATTTGGGCTCCCCTGACAACATCGGCATTTTTCCCCTTAACAGTTAACAATCTGGTCCAAACACATTAGGTCATAAAGGAGAAAGGGTCCTTACCACAGATTTATTTTCATTCATTTTCATATGGTGCATGAAAGCTAGATTGTTTTCACAAAGGATACATGTGCAAGGAAGAGATTCTTAGTTTTTCTTGACCTTTGTGGAAGGCTGTCTTTTCTCCTAAAAGCTCCACATTCACCTATGTTTCACTGCATTAGGAAAAGCAAGCTTGGAGCACTCAAATCCCCATGTACTACAATCCTGTTGATATTAACTGCAGATCACTCTGTAACATGTCTAGCCAGGAGCAAGAGGAGCTGTTGTGAAGGGCAGGTGTCCATATGGATCGCTCTGCTTTTTATGCATATGCAGGGTCTTTCCCTGCAGATTTTCAAGCTGCTTCTTATCCTCTTCCCTTTAGACAGGAACTTACAGGTGTCTTTCTCTGTTGGCCCTCTCCCTAAGGAGTTATAGCGAGGGGAGGTGATTTGTCCATGGGTTATTAGAGCAGACACCACATACACTAGGAATTCCCAGTGTATAAATAATGTCCTTGCTAATTAATTTATTTGTGTTTGAGCCTCTCCTCCTATCCTGTTACTGGCAGTTGTGATTATTAGAACAGAAAGCCCAAGTCCTTTCCCAGTCCTTGTCAGATGGCCGCCTCTTGTGTTAACTAGTGGGCTGCTCTGTACACCATCCCTGGAATGAAAATTAGCTGCAAAAAGCAACAGCAGAAGAAGAATAGAAATTAYGGAGTTTGAAGCCCCACAACCATATGTGATTTTAAAAAAGTGTATTGCTCTCATGGTAAACCTGAAGACTAACAAGGAAGTTGTGCGAAACACTGCTGGCTCAGTGAAATGAGGCACCTCCTTTCTTGCAAAAGGAGGAGGGTTAAGTTGGTTATGACAAAAGCACATCCATTCATGTCAAATGAGGATTTCATTAGAAGACGTAAATAACAGTTTTACTCTTCCATTGACTGTGTGTTGCCCCAGTGGTGCTGTATGGATATGAAGTTGTTGCAAATGTCTGGTCCAGAACTTCCCCCTCCCAAGGTGAGCTGCTTGCTGAGAGGAAACTGATGAAGATGATAAAGCCAGGTCCTTTGGCCTCTCACAGGAGAGGKATTAATGTAGAGGAAGTAAGCTGAAATTTCAGCCTGTCACCACCATTAGGTCACAGAGATCAGAAAGTCATGGTGGATAGGAATTGCTCTGACATACACAAGAGTCTGCTGCAGCAAGAACCCAGCTCTTGGTGCAATTGCAGTGTGTCCCCTTGTCCTTCATCAGCCCCTTCCCAGCTATGCCTGAGTGGTAAGGACTTAAGATCTTCACTGTGAGACGGGATATAGTAAACAGGATGCTTTAGAAAATGGTGTTGCTTGTCTGACCACTGTTATCACTGCTAGCAACTGTCACTATATAGATTTCCAGTAGCTACAAGAAATATAGCAAGATCCAACCCAGCAGATGTTCCAAACGCTGTGGCAGAACCTTGTTCTAGGTGAAGAAGACAAAAATAAATGTTTATCAAAGAGTTCTGATTGCTCTGATTGCTAGAGAATAGTCACCCCAGCTCCTAATGGAAAGTTACATTTTGCAGAACAATCTATAGATGCTATCTCACAGCTGTCACAGCAAAATTACCTTCACAGAAGTAAGGCAGGAGCTCTGCTAGGAGTCGTAGACTGTGGAAATGTCCTGAATCCAAGAGTACTTCAGTGGTGCAAAGTTATTTCTTATTTTCGTTAAAAAAATGCAGTGAGGAAAGATTTTACATTATTCTTTAAGATAACATGAAAACCGCAACAATTCTGGACTGAAACACTCTTATTCTACCCCGAAGTAATTTGCTCTTTATGCATGAGTAAACTGCTATTTTGTTTTGTGCATCTCCAGAAGTATGTATTTTGTTTCCGGTTCAACAGAAACTCTGTATGAAAGGAAATACTTAATTACTTCTAGCTCTGTRTAGTAACTATGCGGAGTGCCTGACTTACAGTTCAGAAGCCTGAGAAAGAAGCCTCTTCATTTTATGTTTGTATTTTTTCCTGAACAGTGTCTATGCTGAGGCTATGGAAATAAACAATAAACTGAAGAGACAAGCAACAATAGTCTCCACAGAAAAGTTCAGAAGAATCTAACTGATGAAAAAGTTAAGCAAACAGCTTACAGAAAATACAACAAGGAAGCTGTTAATTTTTTTCTCTTTATTTTCTGTGAGTGATATCAGAATGATATAAAAATATGTGGTTTGGGTGTTTTGTTTTGTTTTGTTTTGTTTTGTTTTGTTTTGTTTTGTTTTGTTTTGTTTTGTTTTGTTTTGTTTTCCCAGGGGCTGGGCACATGCAAGAAGTAGCTATGGCCTAAAATTAAGAAAGTAAAATTGTAGACTACCTAGTGGAAGGCATTTTGTAACAGTGAAGGCTGTTAGGGAAGTAAAAAAATACCTAGTTATGGAACCCAAAAACGCACACAAAACTAAGATGGATACTATACAAAATCTTGAACAATGCATACTCAGAAGCCACAAGTCTTGTTTTATGCTTTTAAATCTAAAAAAGTAAGTTCTTTTCTCCCCCTTATTCAGAAATACATAGGTTAAACTGATGTTCACTGTAACACATACTCTAAAAGACTTTCCAGATGGGAAATCTATAGGTTCCTGTAAAAAAAAGATCTGGAGAAGGAGTTTGTATTTGGTGGCTAGAAGTGAAAGGACAATTCTTCTTCTCATGGGTTTAAGACCAAAATTGCAACATATAAAGGGTCTCAGAAGCTGTTTTAATAGAAGCTGTGGAGGCAAAGAGAGGACTATGTACTGAACTGATGGCTAAAGCTTGATGCACCTTAATGAAGAGCTGTCAGTAGCATGCTATCACTGAATTGCTTACTGCTTTAAGCAGAATATTAAAAAGATAGACAAGTTCTGACAAGTAGCAATTCAGTTCTTGCACCCCAAATGTCTAGATCCTTCAGGACATTTAGCATTGCTGCCAACACTAGATTCACAATCCTTTTGTTCCAAAAAAAGAGCAAGATTGTGTCTGTTCTTGCTTTGGGAAAGGGGGCAAATCTTTTCATTCTTTCTTCCCTTCCTTTGCCTGCACCTTTCTCACTGACTTCTGGCTGGACACAGTCCAGTGCTAAACTGTCCACACGAGCAGCCAGGGCTCCTTGTGGCTATTTCCTTGTGAGGAAGCCATACTGAAGCCATACCTCCTGTAAAATGCATAGAGCAAATTGAGCTTTCATATCAGCCACCTGTGTCTTAGCAATTTGGTGCTGAGAAATGACAGACAGGGCTGCAGGGTTATTGGGAGAAGGGAGGAGAGGAGAGAGTGCTTTGTTTAATTATCCTACTTCAGCTTGATTGCTACAGTGTTATCTTAAAAGTGYAAAGATTTAGCAAATAGATTTCTGGTTCAGAATTTCTGGTTCTGTTCAGAATACTGTAATACTAGCACCTGGGATCTTTCACCGAGGATTTACTCACACTAGAAAGAAATACCCAGCCTCTCACATTCTCTGATCTCAGTGGACCAGCTATCGGACACGCAGGCAGGCAAGTGCACCAGGCTTACGGATCAGAGGCACTCCTGTGGCAGGTAACGAAGAGGGGGCTAAGTGACGGGACTGGAGAGAGATACATTTCATCCTTCATGATGAAGCCCATGCTAGCTGTGCTACACCAGCGTGTTTGTAGGCATTACTGTCACGACATCCTAATTCCAGATGAAACTTTGCTGTCATTTACTGCCTTGGGTGAGGCTGAAGTCCAGCACGTATAATAAAAACGATCTTTAAGTAAATAGTCAAGAATGAAGCAAATATGAATGTCACAAATTGTTGACATAGTGTTGGTAAATTACCCAGTCTGCAGTTGCGGTACACGGGGAAACCAAAAGAAAGGATCACAAAAACTTTAAGCATCACAGATGCCCTTCCACAGTGGGAGGTCAACAGCACTCTTACCTGGTCAAAAGACATATTTATATAATAATTCACAAAGAATTAGACTGTACAAACTCTCTTGGGGGCCTATGCATGTACCATATCCAATGGTAGAATATCAGCAAAAACTACAACACTGACTTCTACAACTACCTCAGGCAGCACATGCTATCTGAGACAGATCAGAACAAACCACTTGGATCCCCAAAATGACTGCTCACATGAGACCGCAGTCCTCTGATCACTTCCTAAACTTGTACACATTTCAGGAGACATTTTGGAGTATATGTTGGCAGAAGCAGGCATATGCACCAAAATGAAGCATTTTGCCAATGCAAAATAGAGAAAACTTGCTATCCACCAGCTGTGTTACTGGCTGGGAGCTTGGGCAACTACCACATAAACACCTGTTTGTATTTTATGAATGGTGCTGTGACACAGGGTTAAGTGGTGACGTGAAGCTCTTCATATGGACACAATCTAGTTTCAAAGCTCCATAAGCAGCTCTTAGATGGCAATACCGTGTGACTTTTTTTTCTTTGTTGCACGTAGTTCATCCTCACAGTAAGAAGAGCCTCTGTGCTCATCTCCACTTTGGAACAGCGGTTCCCTTGAACACAGCAGGTGTTCAACCTGAGGCTGACCAGGTTCAGATATTGAGCCATGCAGCCTTGAGTATGCATGCTTGCCTTGCATAAAGAGGGATTTCTGAGTCGCTAGTAGGGGCAGACAGTTCTTATTTGATAATAAGAGAAAATGCATTAACAGAAATTCAATTTAGGTTAAAAAAAAAAAAAGACACCTACCTAGTTAATTTTAGGAGAATTCATGAGTTAAAATATAAGACCTTTAGTTAGGAAATAATTGCACACTTCTGACCTGAGGCAAGAGTCAGAATTTGCTGAAAAATAATGGCACATGCCATTAAATTTAATAATACTTAATTATAGAATCATAAATATTTGAGATTGGAAAGGCCCAGCAAGTGATTTAAGTCCCCTTCTTATCAATGCAGGACTGTTCCCTATTGCACATATGCTGGTATGTTTTCTGCAGACTATTAGAATGCATCGTCAGGAGGATTTCCCTTAAATTCTGCCTCAATTTTCCATTTCTTAATTTCATCCCATTACTCCCTGATATACCTGCTTGTTTCATGCTAAGTAATTCCTTTCCCTCCCTAGAGTGTATGCCAGTCAAATATTTGTAGGTGGTTAGCATGCCTCTCCTTAGTTATCGCTTAGCCAAACTATACATATTTATTTAGTTCTTTTAATCTTCCTCATACGTAAATCCCTCCAGCCCCTTAATTATTTTGTTGCTCTTTTCTGAACTCTCTGTTTTCAAATCTTTCTTGTCGTCATATTGAATGCAGTATCCCAGTTTTGCCATCCAGAGCCACAGAAAAATCAGGGGGGCTATTGCATCTCTGCTGCAATGCGATGTGTCTTTGTGTCTGACCCAGTATAATTTTTTTTCCTTGCTCTATCATGCTGAGCACCGTGCAAGGCTGGAGAGAGGTCAAGAMAACCTCTGTCTTTAAAATTCTGCCCTGAAGGTATCCTTCACGTTGCTGTCAGCAGGGAAGACATTTCTTCTTCTAAAACCTTGCTTCTGATAGTTTTTCCGTCTAAAGATGTTGTAACCTGAGCCTTCTTCTGCATTGGGCAATAACTTSACTTATACTTCTCCCCTCTTTCTGTGCTTCTTTACTGTCCTCTGCCCTGTGTGCCTCAGAGGAGATCAGTAAGAATGGGAGAACAGACAGAGCAAGAACAAAAAAACAAAAAGCAGCTGACTGCAATGGCAGGAAAAACTTCGTCTCCTGGGTTTATCATTCCACAGATTAGTAGCCCAGGATGAGGAAAAGGCTCTAGGGAGGCACTGTGATGAAAAACATAAGAAGGAAGACTAAAGTGAGGAAACAAAGCAGTACAGAAATAACTTAGTGGGGCAAGCTGACAGGGGAGATGAAAACAGGGAAGGCAGTGCATGTATTTTCTTCCTAGCCAGCACCTAGCAACAGATTCTGTTCTTGAATAATTGGTACTACATTGATTGCTGTGGATGGCTTTGTTTTGACTTTTCCTTGTCAGGTTTGACATCTCCATTTACACTAAAACACTTTCTTCTTCCTCAGCCCTTGGTTCAACTGAGTTGAAAGGTGGACCTTCCATGCAGACTCTAACTTTGCTTTCCCGGCAGGTCCACTGCTCTCACTACAAGGTCCCCTAGACAGTAAGGCCCATCTCTTAAATGTCTTGGGCTTTTACCATTAAGTGATTTCTAACAGCACATTGCAGAAAAGCTAGGGGCTTTAGGATAACCTGGTTGATGCCCTAGGTTAGAAAGAGACTAGTCAGCAACTGCTTGTTCTCTTGAGACCTTACCCGATTAAATGGAACATAAATATTGTCCAAGAAGTACTAGATTCAAATAATATTTATCAATTGTTCACACTAAGGGATTTTGTAATGTTTGCTTTAGCCTTATCTTTTTAACCTTTTATTTCATCCTGTAAATCATGTCAATTGACAGAACTGTGGAGGAGTGCASAAAGTAAATGTAAAAATCTGCAAATGTAAAGATGTATATGTAAATACTCCAGTACAGGCACRAGTGTCTACATAAAGGGCAACATATTTCTCCTTCCTTTTCAAAGTCCTTAGGTGTTTTGGTTTTTTTCCCCCTGAAAATAAAGAAAGGGTAATTTGGAGAAGTAGGACCATCTGTAGCACTACAGTCTTCCAGACTTGTAAGGGTGTTTAGGCACCTAACTGCCAACTTGGAARACATGAGGTTCTGTCTGTTTATTTTTTAACATTTATTTATTTATATGACAATTTTCATTATATTTGTTAAAAATAATAGAAAATAAATTTTTTTTCATTTTCATGTAACTGCCAAGTGTCTCTCTTGCATAAATACATCTGATAAGTTATCAAAGTAACTGTCTAAAATCATTCTATGGGAAGAAATGGACCCTTATGTGTAACCTATTTCAAACAATGAGGGGACAAACATGAATAGGGAATGTTTCCATCTGTAATACAAGCCAATATTTTCCAACCTAGCCATGAATTTTGTGCACATCCAGCCATTCACGAAGGAGTGCCTGTGTGCATTTTTGGATGAATAATCAATACCTGAAGCCGACAGGACTTGTGGAAGCCATCACCTGCATGTGAAAGTCATGGTGCTTAAACCAGGGATCCTGAAGAGCTCTCATCCTTGAAACAACCTTTTATGGTTGCACATGCACATGAATCTAACAGCCGCAAAGCCACAAAGGCAAGGAGAGCAGARGACTGTGAGACCACACTCTTACAGCATAGGGTTGGCTCTGGTTGTCCATGGTCTGTCCCGATCCAATGTCGGGGGAGGTTTCGATGTGATCCCCAGAGCGAGATTAAGACACAAACGAGGTCAAATGCCATACGCCCAGAACAGCTTTTATTATTAAAAATAAAAAATGAGTAAAAAATTGAGGTAGTAGTGATAGGATAAAATAGAATAAAAAGACAGAAATCAAGCAAGCATCCRGGATAGAGTTGCAAGAATAGTCACCACCATGAATCCACGGCGTTCTGGGGGTCCAAGTCCTGGAGTCTTCGGCGATGGGTGATACCACAGACTGGAGGGCTCCTCAGTGTTGTCGGCAGTGGACGATAGCRCTGTGGGGGGGCTTCTCGGTGTCTTTGGTGGTGGGTGGTAGCAGCACACCGGTACTTGCCCGTCTCCGCATTCCTGCACCTAGATAAGGAGTCTCACCATCTGGTTGACTTCAGCCTCCCCTGTCTTGGCAGGATGACTCAACACAAAGCCCCTCACAAATAGGAGGTCTCTGTGACCTTGTAGTTGCCCTTATCACATTCTCCACCCAGATAAGGAATCTTTGAGACAAATGTCCAGTTTCTCACAGTTTGGTTCCTTACATGGTCCCAGGAGTATTCCCCTCGTATTCTTTTTGGGTGCTGCAGGAACCTAAATAAAGTTGAAAACTGAAGTCCTGAGGTAAATTCAGATGACAGACGCTAAAAGCTTTTGCCTTTCACTGACTTACCTAATGTGTCAGGCAGCCAGCATAATACAGAAAGAAGGGTGTTTATGCAGCATTTTTCCCAGCTTACACTATTTTTTCAGCCTATGTCTGAAATGCTATGACAATCTCAGTTGCTACTTCCCCTCTTAAAAAGGTTTTGAGACATTTTTTGGAAAAAAAAAAAAATGCAAAATATACAGAGATTAAACTCCACCCTCTGAATCTCCTTATTTTATATCTTTGTTTTGGTAGCTCAGAAAATGAAGGCTATCGGCTCTTGGATTATGTAAACTGACATGGTACATTTTGTTTCATTTTATTCAGAGTGCACAAATCACCTTATCCATAAAGTTTTGATTGCAGGGGGCTGAAGCTGTCTGCGCAGTGCTGGCTGATTTTGTAAGAGTTTTTATTCGCAATCCTGCCAGAAAAGCAAAGTGTTACTGTTATTCATAATAGAAAGTATGCAATGCTAAAGACATGCAGCTGTCTGTGGGAGAGTGGCTTGCACTCTAATGCTGAAGTTTATGTCTTTAAGCACAGTATATGTGAAAACATGAGGAAGTCACTGCACTTGAGTCATTCCTCTGGTGCAAATTGCCTTCAAAGCCTTCTTTTCCCTGCTACAGCTGCAACACTGGTTACTTTCTCCTTTCCACACACCTATATCTACAAGGGATTTCCCAGGAAGAAGTATGTACCTATGTGCCAAACACCTGTTCTGTGCACAAGCAGTGAAGATAATGTTTCGGGGATGTTTCATACTCCGAGCTTGTTCTCAGCAGATCTAGCAAACAAGTCCTGGAAGCATCAGCCTCGTTGAGCACTGCTACATAGCACAGCTACAGAAGCCCTGAGCATCTCAGACACACGTGGACCATGGCCAAAGCAGAGACGTAATGCATCTGAGAGGCCCAGGCACATGGCACAGCTAAACATCTCCCAGAGGTCTGGGAAAACTCACAAAGTCTTCTATACGAGCTGGACAAAACTTCCTCAGACAAAAGGCTGTTTCAAGGAAACCCACAACCCTTATGTGGATTTTGACACAGGAGTCGCTGAAGGGGTTGCACAAGCTCCCAGGGCAATGCCACAGCTGCATCTTCTCCCTTCCCCTTCCTACTCATTTCATCGAGGAGAGGGAAGCATTAGAGTCACAGATGGTGTATGTTTCTTGTGTACATGCTTTTATCTTCGGGCTGAACAGCCCGGGCGCCTGACCCAGGGGCCCGCAATGTGGGTGAGAGCTGGCCCCAGCCCGGCGGCCATGCCTGGTGGGGGAGGGAGGTGTCAGAGCCGGTCGCTGCTCCTGGCCCCCACACACTGCCTCCACGGTCTGCTAGCCCTTGCCTCCTTCCCYGTCATCTTCTCAGCCCTCAGCTCTGAGGGGCAGCAGCAGGCCCCACCCTTCCGGGTGTTTCTGCAGTAACTCATTAATGCGGGGGGTGCGGCCGAGGTGCGGGTGCCGGGCTGCAGCCGGCTCAGGGCGCTGGGCTCCCGCCGCTCCCGCCTGCGTGTGGCTCCCGTAACGGGTGCTCACACTACAGCCTGCAAATAGCTTGCCAATGTTTCAAATAATTTTTTTAAACCTTCTCCGAACACCATAATAATTTCCTATGTGCATTCAGGACAGGTCAGCTATTTTACTACTGAGATGTGAAAAATACGATCTTGCTTGACTTCCAGAAGGTGTTAAGCATTTCCGAAGTTTCATAATGCTCAAACAGACTGTGTTACAAACAAAACGGACATTGCTGCCAGTTGGATTTTATTTTTTTAGRCAGCGGTTTGCTGCCTTCTGGCTCCTCGGAGTGGTCGGCGTTGGCAATGCTGGGGCTCCGGCAGGCAGCCGGGGAGGGTTTTTTTGGCTGACCCAGATTTTGAAGCACTGCGGAATAAAAATGTACAGCTCCAATTAGTCCTCACTGATGACTGGATTACTAAAATGATTATGTAGCGAGGTATCTATGGTTTTTGCTGTGTCTGTGTGGTGTGTTTCTGTACTTTATGTCTTGCACTTTGTTTACACAGAGCACACAAAATTTTTTCTGCATCTTAATTTGTCACCCTCATGTCACACTTTTCTTAAAGGATTTCTCAAAAMCAGAGCGGTCTAGCTGATTAATAAAACTCAGGTATTCATTAATAAACATATATTTAAGAATTTTAATAACACCGTGTTGCAGCAGATTCTTGTGCTTTTATTTTAGGGAATCAGCATTCGCACCAAGAAAGACGGAATCAGTCACTTTTTCAGATTTTGTAGCCCAACCTCCCTACACTGGAGCTGCCTGGAGATGTCATTACTGAAGTGATGAGACATTCTGGTTTAAGTGCTCCTGGTCTCTGCAGAGCAAGGGGCTGGGAATTAAGTATGCGTCTTATGCATAGTAGTGCAGAACAGCATCAATAAATTACTATTCTCATCCTTAATGTTTGCTTTTAGATTCATGGGGACTAGTGCCAGGCCAGAACTCATGATTTTTAATTCCTGTTCGGGCCTGGATTGGTACTGCTGAACTCTATTGTGCCTCTGGAAAACAGACATAATACTTGCTCTTACCCTTGAGTTGTTGTGCTGATCACCTACTGCTCAAGCAGTTCTTTGAATAAGAAAGTGCTATATGGGATGGAAGCTTTATGTTTGTAATGATCCTTAGCTAAGATGAGACATCTAGAGAGACTTTACCTGCCCTGTCCAGTRAAATCATGGATGGTTTGCCAGTGATTTCGGGGGAGAATTACTTTGTTTTTCATGCTAGTTCTTCTGCTACAAATGCTTCTATTTTTTCTTTTAGTATATGCAATGTGGTACATCAAACATGTCTGTGTGTACTCTACAACAGGTTCTATGATTTGGTTTTTTTTGGATCGCACACATGAAAAAACAGAGCAATCATCTGATAGCAAGGTAAACTTTGTGTTAAGGTTAGCACTAATATATAGCAAATCTCCTTGTGCTTAAAACACAGCTGCGGTAAGCTGAATTATTGTCCCTGTGCAGTTTTCATAGTTATTACCTGGTAGGTTGCCTCTTCAGTGTCAAATTAGAAGTCATTCAGCTAGAACCATTGCAGTGGTGCCTCTTGAGGTTTGTAGGCCCACGTATTTGAAGTATATTACATATTTTTCTGAGCAGTTATGCTTTCACAGGGGTCTGTATTAGAACAGCATGAAAGTTGCTGTTTACCTAGGTTTCATCTAAACCTTGCTGGTGGGTTCACTTTATGCAATGTCAGCAGCACTGAGAGTCAAACTCTGTCTCTGTTTCAGGCAAACTTGAAACKTAAAAGAAAACTTGAACTCAACCTCCTGAATTTCTTCCAGTGTCTTTCTCCTTTCTGTTTCCTTTCTTCAAGGGCAAATTTGCATTTAGCTTTCTGATATTTTGTGAACACCAAACAGCATCTTCTCCTGCTTTTCAAGAGCCATTTTATTTTGCAGTTTTTTCTTCCCTTCTGCCCTACCTTGCATGTACTCATCCAAGTCACATACTTGCTGTGGTATACCGAAAGCAGGATGGGAAGCAAGTATAGATTTCATTCACCTTTTTGTTTTATGTATTTGTGGGCACAGAGGATGAAATTTCTGTGTTAAAATGTTTGTTTAAATACTGGCTGTAGGGACCATAAAACAGAGGACAGGGGACAGAAGGGCTGAGGAAAACGTTCAAGGAACCAACTGCCTTATTCAGGTGAAGAGGAACTTTAGGGAAGAAATGCTTACAGATTATAAAAATGAGGTTTATACTGGGTGTAAAGGTAGAAAGTTTTTTTCTGTACCTTAATAATTAAAAATTGGACTGGTTGGTGAAGCAGAGAATTGTTGTGGTCCTCATTTCACTATCAAGGAATCTACAGCTCAAATAATTGAAGTGAAGGTGGAGGGAGATATCTAATCAGCTTAAATTTGTGTAGAAATAATGGGAAAAGGGCAAGGTATCAAATTAAAAAATGTGGGATTAAACAAAATAGTGGTGAGTTTTCTTTTCTTTAAATACCCTGTCTGCCCTGTTTATATATGGATCTTCTGCTGTTRTTAATTTTGTTTGGTCTTACACATTTTTTTTAAAGAATTGCTCTTTTAATAAATCATAGAAGCAGCTATTATTGTGGTACCTTGTCCTTTAGACTTGACTGAAAACTGGCCTTATTTTTCAGATAGTACCTTTGCCTGAAAATTATCATTACAATGTCTTCTGGCAAATAAGAGAGAGATCAAATAAGAGGGTCAAAGACAAATCTGTGTATGGGATTAAATCAGAGAAGAGTTCCAGTCTTCCCATAGGATTCTTAATCTTAGAAAGTAAAAAAACAGTTGAGATGATTAAGAAGAATTATACAGAAAATAGGGTTAATGGTTTTATCTAACATAATAAGAAGGTAAAATTTTAAACACAGACAGTTATTTTTAGTTAAAATTAATAAAACTGAGCATTATACCTATGTTTTATATTCTACAATGCATGTTAACATGGAGTCTCCAGGGAACCTCTTAGAGTTTAAGATTCAAAGTAAAAAAATGTGACTGAAAATCTAGCCTTGATCATGGTTATTAAAACAAATATCATGACCCTGAATTTGTCCTTGCACAAATTTGTCTTTGTGTAAGAAGATGAACTGCCATAAACTTTGGTTTGATACTTCTTTTTCTCTTCTGGATAAAAGATGAGAAAATTTCCCTCTATTACAGCTTGTATTTGCAAAGCATGATGGATAACTTGGTTCAAAGTGACTGAGCATCCACTAAAATATTTTCATTATATGTTTGGTGTAATTTTTTTATGTAAAAGCATGACAGATTGTAATAATCAGCAGAGACCCCTTATAACCCCTTTTCTATTAAAAGGACAGGCATACATGTGACAGCTCCTTTATTTGTAAAACAAGAGTATATAAAAGCAGCACCTTCCCTAATTCCTTTCTCTATACATCCATATCCATACACACACAGGTATACATGTATATGTGCATGCATGTTACTTCAAAAAGACCTTTCAATGGCCCTGCCCAAATTTTTGCTTGTATATATGTCAATGAATTTGTTTCATTTTGCTGCTGGGAAGTAATATTACATCTGGATTATAAACAGATCTACCCCGAGTAGGGATGGGGTGGTTGTATTGTCTAAAGGGCAGCTGTGATGAATGAGACTGCATAATACTGGTGGAGACTCATGGTCCCATCCTTTCAGAGCCTCCCTTTGGGCTCACCCACACACCACTGCATCAAATACAGAAAGCAGAGGGTCCATGGAGCAGCACTGATGCCAACAGAGCTTGAAGTGTTGGGCAGGGAAAGTCCTGGGTTTCCTCAAACCCCAACACAGACTAAGAAAGGATAACAGGAGACTAGGCACTCTCTGCAAAAGGCTTTTGCAAAGCCTCAGTGGGAGAGCGTGGCTGCAGCTACAACTCTGAAAGCTGTCTAGAAAAATTTTCATACATCATGTATGATGTGTTGGCCCAGATGTTAGAAGCTATACCAAGCATCCTCCTCAGGCTTCCCAACAGGGGAGTCTTGCTTACATGGGAAGATGCTGGGCAGAGTCTGTTGTAAGATTAATGAGGGTAAGTGACTGCTCAACAGAAATGACAATGAGAAGTAGCAAATGAAACCCTCTCCAGGCCTTTCCTGTCTGCAGAGTGTAACACAAAATCCTCAGCTACATAAGAAATGAAATAAATTCTTTCTAGGTCATTTTATTTTTAAAGATTAGCTTGAGATCAGAGGCTTGCATCATGCTGTGCAGATGCCTTTGTGTTTTGCAATATAGTTATTGGTACAGATTTTTAAGGACTAAATTGTCAAAATAGTTCAGTAGTTGTGTGAAATCCAATCATTTTGTACAGATTACAGTACCTCTGTATTTGAAATGGATTTTTAAATTCCAACTGCTGGAACTGCATCTTTAGTTGTTCCTTGATTGTTTGTAGATGTTACGAATGCCTTTGGATCTAGACAGAGTGGTAATGGCTTTGAGCATAGAAATGGACTTGCAGCTGGATTCTCAGGAGAGCTTTCTGCACTGGGTAGTAGCTCACATATTGAAATGTGCTCATCGAAGCRGTGTTATGGGGGCAGTAAAGGGAACCAAGATTTGCCTACAAAGCGGAGATGAGAAACAGGAACAGGTAGAAAGAATCTAATTTCTCATGGAAGTTCTGGTAAAAATCAAATCCCATTATTTTCATCACTAATTTTAGGTCAGGATCCGCAACCATTGCTGAAGGTACCCATTACCTTGTTTCCAGTGCAATTTCATTTATTACAGTATGTGTCAAAGAAACATGCAAAATTATTCTTCCCAGGGTAAGCTGCTGCTTAACATAAGTGTCAGAAGTGTCTAGCCTTTATTGATTCAAATTCTGAGTTCTTTATGRTATAGCCATCCTAAGCAGAAATAGCTAATGTGCTAAAAGGCAGTACGTTGTATTTGCAAAAAGAACAGCATGAAAGGATCTATGTTCCAGTGATGTCTTGTTTTCTTTACTGTTGCTGCGGAGTTAAAAGCCCATCTGTCCTCCTTATTATGTTAAATTCATTCAGGAGTCACTTAACTGAAGTATCCTTAACCTAGTGCTTCTGCAAACTAGTACATCTACATAGAGAATAGTTATTAAAATAAACATCTCATTATCAACATCCTAATGCAGTACCRTTGTGAGTAATCAATAAGGTCTCTGGCAATCATGGGAATTATACAATATAATTGAGTTATTTATAATAAAATTGCTAAAGAGTTGCTGACCTTCCCAGTTAAACCTTTTTTCTTTTTTTCATACAGCCTGCTGATCTTGCTCTGAATTTTTAACACACCATGTTTTCCTCTTTGTCCTAATGTAAGTTGAGAATAGAAATCTACTAAGCTAAGCTCAGGTTTATAAAAGAAGAAAATTATCATAGAGTCACATTACAGAATCATGTTGCGTTCCTTAAGCTTTAGAACCATCACTCTAGGTAAGAATTTTATGCTATCTTCCAAAATTAAATAGAAGCTGATAAGATACAATATGAGAATTTTTTCTGTGTTGCGTCTACCTCATACTAACACTCTATGCTCTGCCCCTTTTACCTTAGTTTCTTAGTCAGCCATGCAGTAAAGTGGGTTTGAATTCCCTGCACACCCATTACAGAGAACATGTAAGAATCAAGCTAATGCTGAAGCCTCAGCTCTGAGAAAACAAATACGGGAATAAGAAGCTTCCAGCAGATACAATAAAGGCATACAAATGCCTTTGCTTTGCAAGCGTATGCACCTCTCCCCGTTTGTCCCTGCTTCTCCACTGGGGGCTACGCACATACAGAAGTCCAGGTAGAAAGCTACTGGTGGCTACTCCTCATCTGCCTCAGTGCCAAGACTTCCAGCTTAGCTTAAACTGATGATGAAGATGATGTAAAATAACCTGGCATATTCAACACGAAAATGAATGAAAGAGCACCCATGTTCTGCAGTTTCAGAAATGAGGGCCGTGACCTCTTGCAGGTGAGTGCTGATAATCCTCTGGAGCTAGTAAAGTTATTAACCACATCCAAATCAGGGTGTTCGCCCACTCCCTAACTGGAAAGGGAAGGGATATGCATGCAGCTGTGATTTTGCCCTCTAGATTGTCCAACAACATAGAACATGGATGTACTAGATATTTTTAAATCTATGACAAATATTTCCCTCTCGCCATAAGATGTTCCAGCAATTATTTGGACCCTCAGATTTAGATTGTCATTAGAAGTCATTGTCCAGGTCTGCATCAGGACAACTCTGTTGTAAGACCATCACTATCAGTGCATTTGGATGAGTGTCAAAGGTATTGGAGTAGATCCTATAGTTTTAATTACGTACCTTTTTTTTAAAGAGGCAATAGGCTGGTCCCCTTTACGGTGGGTACAGGATTTGCGATGCTGTGCAGTGTTTCAAGAATGACAGGTTAGAAGCCATGCAASTCACCAGCATGAAAATTAAAGGAATCATATTCAGAGAGCCTATTCTGTGACAAGAAAAACTCCAGAGAGTAGCAGTTAAAGCTTGCTTATTTATCAGGCAGTTGAGTTTGTAGGTGAACTCATTCCTAGCTACACTGTAGCTGGGGAGCTTTTCTGTTGACTGACAACACTGAGCCAAGAAGGCCACCTCAGAAGTCAGGTGGGAACAGGTTGCTCTCTGCAACTACTCTGCTCAGTAGTCCTTCCAAACAGAGGACTTAGGGACACCACGTGTCTGTGGGAGGTGGGTGGGAAGAGTAAAACATGACCATGACTGGTATAAAATAAAAGTTAGACCTAGATCCTCTAGGTTTGGAGGGTCTTCGCCCTGGCTTTAGAGACAGACAAGGACAAATCACATGAAGACTTGCAGGAGATGCTGCCTTGCACCTTTTGTTATGCATAAGAGTGATGATGGAGGAGGGGTCTTGCCAACTCCTTTTCCTCATTTGAAAAGCTGTACTGCTGTGTTTCATTTTACTTAACCACACAAAAATGGCAGAAGCAGAGAGGCAGGAGAAAAGCGTCCACATCAGACACAGCAGAAGGAAATATGGGAGGAGGGTGGAGAGGTGGGTTGGTGTTGTCTGGTTTATGGCCTTTCTGTGCCATCTGAATGGTATAAAAGGCTAAAAACCAGCTTGAGCATCTGTGTTACTGTCTGCACCACTATGATAATGAAAATCCACAAATGCTTAGAGGAATAAACAACATTTCAAGTTTCCTGAGGTTATATAAAAGAAATATTTATTCTATCTGAGAAGGAGTATGCAGAGAACTATTGCAGCTAAAAAAAGGCATCATGTGTTCACAATGTGAGGGAACAGAGCAGCACAGTCAGCAACCTTAACTAGGCTGTTTCCAAACTTTTGACTGCCTAACCATGCAGCCTTAATGCTCTGTTACCATATTCGTCATGCACACAGTATTATATAGATATATATAATACCGACTGTCTGGCTAGATATAGATACCTTATTTTTATTAGAATTTTATCCTCAGTCTCCTCTCTGCTTCTCTTTTCACAGTTTTTCTTAAGCAGAATGTGAAACTAATACTTTGAAATTTCAGCTGCACTTTTGAACCCATGATATTTGAAAGCGATTTTTTCTCATCGCAACCTGAAACTGATACGTTGTTACACAGGAAATGTTGCACATCTCAAAACTCTCCACTTATAGAAGATGCAGTACACATCCTTTCAAAGATGTGGGATGCATGTAAAAAMAGGTATCAGGATTACTTGGCTCATTGGAAATTATCACTGCAACTCTTTTCTCTACCTAATTTTTTTTTTACACAAATGCCAAAATTGCCTCTTAAAAATGTTTAAAATTCATATTCTGTCATGTAGATCCTAGAGTTTATTTTGAAATGTGAGCTTGTCTGTGAAAGCTATATTATGTGTTTGGTATTTATGCTACATAAAAATATTAACGTAAAGTAATTCCAGGCTCAGGTGCATAATTAAAACTAAGACAGCAATCATTAGAGCACTTGAATGATCCCCAAGACAAAATCCTGCCTGCCCAATGAAAGCCAATGACTCTTAGATTGTCAAAGGATCTTAGCACCCAAGTGGTCTCACAGATTGAGGTACCTAAATCTACCATCTGAGAATGGACAATTTCTCTCTATTTTTTTACAAAGGTATATGATTTTGGGGCCAAAGAGGAGGGATAGAAGATGGAACACAGTCTTGTAGCCCAGTGAGGATGTTGTTTTGAATTGGGCGTTAAAGGAAATTACAAAACAGTCCCCAAAGCAAGAAGGAGAAGCCTTGGCTCCYCCTTATACAGAAGGGACTATCAGGAGAGAGAAGCTGCTTTTTGTCACTTCTGAGCAGGATCAGGTGCATGATAGAGTACACCAGAGAACTTTCTGGTGAAAACCCAAGTATCCTTAGCCTTTTGGATGCTGGGGAGGTTAAGCAAGGGTTTTGTGAGTTGTGTTCTTGGATTCAAGTGTCTAAATCTCACAGAAAACCTACCCGGGATATCTAACTGCCTCTGCAGAATCGATTTTGTTTCCCATTTTTTTTTCTAGTTACTTTTATATGTATATTTCTTATATATGTATGCATGTTAACCCTGCAATTGCTGCCATGTTATGTATCAGTTTAAATTTTGACATAGGTGAGACCGAATTCCTCTCTACTTTCTCTTCACTCCCAGAGTTCAGTAAACTCTAGATAGGAAACATTTGGCATGCAGGAAAAGCTCTAGTGTTGTTTCTGTCCCCAGTAATCACCCATCCATCTAATCCATCATACTTGACCAGATCATATGTAAATCTGATTAGCTCACATAAGAATATAAAAGAGCTTCTTGCTCTCTTTGGTAAGCACATCAGTCCAATAACCTAGACATCAACTGAAACAGGCTTTACACTTTACAGAGGAGAATCAATAATCCTAAGGATAGGCCAATTATAAGTGTATACAACCGCCAGAAATGTTGTAGGCAGCTGAAGAGAGAAATCCTTCATCTCTTAAGCTGGTCAGACCCAAAGATTGGTTTGGTTAGCCGATCATGCTTTTTTGAGAAGACCTATATGCTTAATGCAACAGCTCAATATGCAACATTAATTTTAATTAACAAATTGCTTGTGGACCTATAGCTCTATCGTATTGTTACAGTAGCCGAGGTTAGGAAATTGTCTGAAGGAAATAAATTTGAAGCAATTCAGGCACAGGTAAATAGCCTGTTATTATCTATGAATCATTGTCATTATGGTCACTTCTGAAAAATCATGTGCTTCCCATGGTTCATTAAATCTGTTTTACTCCCCGAATAAATGAGCTACTTTGAGATRTCAGCTGCAAAAACTGAAACAACCCCAAGCAGAAGGATTTATTCCACTAAGAAAGATGGCAATCAGCACCATAAAAGACCTTCCAGAAAATATCTTATACAAAATTCATGGTTTTATTAATTCATAATGTTAAATGGTTTTAGCAGCTAACTAGTCACAGGATTTCATCAAGATGTGCATTCATAAACAAAGGGAAGGCATTAGCTTTTCTTTAGCAACTTTGCTCTGATACTTTTATTCGTTCAGAAAAAAACGTAACATTGTCAAAATGGAAATTTTCTATTTCAGCAGTTCTGTCTACCAGATTGTCAGAAAATGTCTTCAAAATGGCCAGCATGAGGCTTCCACCCAGACTTATCAACAGCAGAGCAACAAAAAAACCCATGTTATGGAATCAGAAAAAGGCAAGAAAGGAGCAGGGGAKCTGGCGGCGTGCTCCCTTCAGCCAGGGGTTGGTGCTGCCCTTGCCACAAACAGATTTTAGAACAGGCCAGGCTGGTTAATGTGATTGTAGTTCCTGAGCAGGTACTTACATGATGGCATATTGCATTTATATCATGCTATATCTTTACCGGAATGCTGTGAAGAGGGGCAGCAGAGAGGAAGGTTGGTCCTGGTGACTGTACTGTGGTTTGAAGGGGAACACCCTAGAAAGAAGAGAGGCAGGGAAACCACGCCTTCCATAAGAGCATCCAAGCAAGCCAGACCGCCAATCCCTCTGKAGGACAGGGCAGGAAAAGTGGTGGGAGAAGACGCAAGCAGGGAAAAGCCTAAAGGAGTGGGGACTGGAGGACTCTGAAGGGAGCAAGAGGCTACCTGCAGTGGAGGGCAGACCTATACCAAGCCTCAGAAATGACAGAAAGTGACCTTTTGAAGGACTCCAAAGAGAAGTCAGGGGAGAGGACACTTTCTCTCAACCACAGAAACCCTGAAAGTTGCTAAATTTGAAAGAAAGCCTGGAGAAAAGGACCCATCCTTCTCAAGAGGGATATTTTCCAGGTTTTCATGTGTTTTATTTTTCACTTTGTAGGTTCTGAATTTTCCCTGCTTAGATGGTTATCTTGTGATCTGTGTGTGAAATTTTGTAAACTTTTTTTTCCTAATAAATCTTAATTTAGAAGGCTGCAAAACCATTAACTTCGGGTTGGCAGGAAGGATTTGCTTTCTATTGCATGACCCTTCTGGGCCAGGGCTTGTGAGCAGGTAACCCTACACCACCAGTTGTAGCTGTCAGTACTGACAAACCCTGCAAAAGTAGAGGATAGTTAAGGAATAATGCTGAAACACTGTAGGAGAGCTGCACAAGGACAAAGAGAGGTAGCTCTTCCTCCTTCCCTGTCTCACTGCAGCACCAAAATCTGGGAGCATATATCTTGAGTATTGGTGATCCCTTGGAGCTAAGTGACACTAGTTAACCTCTTGGACCTTTCAAAGGCAAAATCTAGCTGGCCTTGGTCATGAACATGCAGTAGAAAAGTGATGATGAGGAAATAAGGAATTTGTTGCTAGAAAACAATGAATGACTGCCCTGAAAGCTGCCTGTGACTTACTTGAGAGTGTACAGTCAAAAGATTCATGTTGATGTGTATCCGTACTAGAGCCTACATAATGGCTCTTTTKTATGCTCCCCAGCAAAGCATAAACCTGTCCACTACCCAACACTACCTGTGCAGCAGCCTGTGCTCCATACTGGCCACAGTCAGGATATTGAAGATACTTTTTTTTTCCAGTGCAATGGGGTATGTGTGGGATATGTACAGCATATTAGATTCATTTCCAGCCACCTGACAGAATKTGATGGCAGGAAATTTGCACGGCTCTTGTTGTAGCCCAGTGACAGATAATAAGAGAAAGGTGCCATTGTTGGAACTGTCAGTATCAGATTTTCTAATACAGCCCTGTTGTAATGAGATCATACACATTGCTCAAGCTGCTATCAGAACTTCCACTGAAGGAATGAGCCTGGATAATAATAAAAGCAGAAAGCATTTTAAGTAAATAGAATTTCCCAGATACTGCATAATGTTGTTTGTTATTGCTATCTTTTATGAGTCTCGAGAAATATATTGTATAAGAATGATTTCCTTCAAT
The DNA here is from genome assembly GCA_030449065.1 of Oceanodroma leucorhoa. NCBI lineage: Eukaryota > Metazoa > Chordata > Aves > Procellariiformes > Oceanodroma > Oceanodroma leucorhoa. The sequence continues at coordinate 17,495,075 of JASVER010000012.1, forward strand.
ATAAACCATTATCATGGCAGTCTCCTATGTCAATTCTTATTTAAAATATATTTCCTTAAAGTCTCGATATTATGAAAGCATAAATTAATGTGACCTCTTTGCTTCTGTTCCATGTTCTTATAAAGCTTCGCCGTAGCTCTCCGAGCAGTTACTTGCTGCTTTGTACAAATGTAGCCTAAAACACTCCAAATAATAAGATCCATTTTGGCAGTAAAAAATCATTTTATGTACAGCTTTTGCAGCCCCTGAAAAGCCAAGGTCTTTCAGTAAACRTTGCACAGAGCATTTTTTTCTAAGCTCAAGTGAGAGTGAAGAAGCATGTAGATGATCTCCCCCTCCGCTCTCCTAATGGAAAACCTCCATGAGCCCAAACAAGTACTGCTTCTTTTGAAGAGCTTGTGGGAGCGTAAACAGGGAGCCTGACAGTGCTAACAGCCAGTGCAACAAAAACACCCTGCCAAATATAGAAGGGAGGGCAGACTATTTCCATGAGCTATAGTACATTACTTCCCTCTTGCCTAAAGCTTGCCATTGGCAAAAAGACAAAGCCAAAACAACTACAACAAACTCCTAGAGTGAAATGCWCATTCCTGATTAACATTTCCCTATCAAAACCATTTTCCTGTTTTGCACAGTTTGCTTTTTATTTTTATATGTATTTATTATTGCTGGCAGCATATAACAAATATAATTTCATTGTTTCATCCACATCAATTTCTGACCACTGGATCTTATTATACTATTTTCTACTAGTGTAAAAGAGCTGTATGCTTGCAAAATTTCTTCCTTATGTATGCCTTGTTTACAGGCAAAGAGGACACATACCTTAGACATAAAGTTAAAATTTATCRTTAATATAATTGAAATCCTGTCATGGTTTAACCCCAGCCAACAACTAAACCCCACCCAGCCGCTCACTAACTCCARCCCGGTGGGATGGGGGAGAGAATCAGAAGAGTAAAAGTGAGAAAACTTGTGGGTTGACATAAAGACAGTTTAATAGGGAAAGCAAAAGCCACACACACAAGCAAAGCAAACCAAGGAATTCATTCACTACTTCCCACGGGCAGGCAGGTGTTCAGCCATCTCCAGGAAAGCAGGGCTCCATCACGCGTAACGGTTACTTGGGAAGACAAACGCCATCACTCCAAACATCCCCCCCCCTTCCTTCTTCCTCCCCCAACTTTATATGACATCATATGGTATGGAATACCCCATTGGCCAGTTGGGTGAGCTGTCCTGACTATGCTCTCTCCCTGCTTCTTGTGCACCCAGCAGAGCATGGGAAGCTGAAAAGTCCTTGACTAGTGTAAGCACTACTTAGCAACAACTAAAACATCAGTGTTTTATCARCATTATTCTCATACTAAATCCAAAACACAGCGCTATACCAGCTACTAGGAAGAAAATTACCTCTATCCCAGCCAAAACCAGGACAAATCCTAACAGTCTAATCCAAGAATCATTATTAGTCCAGATACAATTATTATGGARAGAGAAAGAATACATTTATGCAGAAAATGTTTCAGTAATAATAGTAGTAATACAGTTAAATTGTTACACACACATGCTTAGTTTCTACCCCTTTTCCTGACATTATGCTCACCCTTATGGTGTTCCTCTTMGTCCTAAGGTCAGGTGTTTCATTCTGGCATTAGTGGTGTTAACAGCGACTTGTCAGCACCTGGAGTCCTTTTCTGGGAGGAATATAATGTTCAAGTAGATGTTTTCTTCTTTCTCTCTCCAGAGGTTACTTTTATATGTCTGCTAACATGCTTTTACACCTAGCTTTTGTTTCATTGATCTGCATCTCCATGTCAAAGACAATTTTTTATGGTGGGTTTACATACGTTAGATACTATTTCTTTGTTTGCTTCGTTATCCTAGAAACCAGTTTTGTCCAGCTCTAGGTCTGCATTCCTTTAAGTAATCATTGGTGAGTCGTTATAGCTCTGGGGTCTCCAGTGCCAAGCCTGTACCCCATATCTTATCGCCCCAAGCCTGTACCCCTCCACACTGCRCCTTGTGTGTCTCTTTTCCTGCCCAGCCTGTATTTGTCTGTACTGGTAAAACCATGGTGGTACCACACCAGGATAAACAAAAGTAAAACAAATCAGTCATACAGTCCTAAAGAGTTAGAGAAATTGCTGTCACAACTAAGCCAACTAAAACAAGGCTGCAGGCAGGTCAAGGAAAGTTCAGACAGAGCAAGTCCTGACACCTTGCAAACTCAGTGCAAAGCTTATGGCATGTTACTAGCCATGGCAATACTGTATTACAGATCAGCATAATCACAGTAGGTTCTCATATAATATCTTTTCACCTTTCTTAGAGACATGCAACAGACTTATCTTCTTTAGGCTTTTACTGTAGAACATGAACTTCAACCCCCCAAATAATTCTGTAGTTCTTTTAAGTACCTCGCTTTCTTTTGTGATCTTTAGTAAAATGTTTATATTACAGTGGTAACAAAATAGTTATATAATGTAACATGTATACATGAGTGAAACTCATCATAAAGGACAAGGTGTTAAATTTTCTGGCTGTTACGTGTACAGGCAGTGTTTCATGCTCTTTTAGCCTCCAGCATTTTTAATTCTATCATCTAACATGGCTCAAAACAAACCTAGAAGGTGTAATATAGAGAGAAAAATAAAAAGCTGGCAGGTGCAGAACCTTGTATAAGCAAAGTCAACCATTGTTGGGACTGTTCTGTATGCTTTATTTTAAAAAGCATCACATATCCAGACACTATCACTGGATTATCCAGCACATGTCCACCACCATTAGTAATATGAAATATTACTTTAATGAAATATCATAGCCTTATTTCCTAAGGAATGACATTTAGGATCATGTTACCTATATGAATATTTTATTTTTGTCTGTTTCCCCTTCCTTTCAGAAAGTTTTTGTACCATTTCCCACATTCTGTCTAATTCAACACAGTGGTAAGACATCTCAGAAAATACTGATTTCTTACTGAGGGAATTGTGAGTTTCAGTAATTATCAGATACAAGAAAATCCCATAGACAACCCAGACAGAAGTCTGCATCTCACTGGTCTTTGCTGGGCTTCTRCTTATGGAACAACTTGCTGACCAGTTAATGGCTTGCTGGGCAGAGTGTTCAGTGYGAGCCATTGCAACCACTCTCGTCCAGCTGAAAAAAAATTTTGCTARGTAAGTGAGAATAAATAGGGATAAGATGAGGGGGTTTTAAGACCCTTATAAGTTTCTATCTTCAACCTTCTTGCCACAGCATTCCCTGTATAGAACCATAGGTTTTCCCTGACATCAGGTCAGGAGGTGCAGAAGAGGTGTTGCACTGTATAACAGCTAGGGATAGAACAGCTGGAATGGGCCCTTCTGCATCAGCAGCCCCATGCTAAAGTCTGCTCCTGTCACTGTGTCACACAGAAAATTTAATAGGGATGAGGGAAAGGAAGAGGCAACGTARTGCTCCTCAACCACCTACATCAATGCTATATGTCCACCATGGTGTAGCTTTCTGCTAATTTTCCATTTGTTGCTACCACTAGGACATAGAACAAGCATGGAGATAGTTGCAAACAGCAGAACCGTGAATGGGAATGGAAATGGAGATTTATATCACTTAACAATCAGGTCAGAACACAACTAGTGCTGAAAATGCTAGCATTACCACTAACCCAGTCTACAGCAGAAATATATTTAGGGCCTTGCTGTTGTTACCAAAAGTATGACATTTTTGCAAAGTCCCTTAGTACAGACAAGTCTTGTGAGAGACAACAGTTGTCTCTTTGAAACATAAAAAAAAATCTGTCTTAAATTCATATCTAGGAAAGACAGTGTACAGCCACAAAGTAGCTGGTGGATTCTTTGGTTCTAAGTATCCCTTCTGTTTGCTTGGGGTTTTTGCTTCCACTTAATTTCTACTAATTTTGTAAACTATAAAATTTCATAGAAAAATGTTTATTTTCTCTGTGGCAAATGCACAGTCATCATACTATCAAACACTGTACTGCTGAACTGATCTGAGTGAGAAATAACAGTTCTTATTGTGCTGCTACTATTTTATTTCAGTAAGATCTAGATATCCCAGCTGGAGAGAGGGGACAATACTACAAGGCGCTGTCTACATATACAGTGAGCAGGAGCTTCTGTTCTGATAAATTTATGATTATCCACTCCATTTATCTCAATGAGATGTGAACTTTTAAGTTTGCATGGTCCATTAGGGCCTCAAGTGAGCGAGGCATTTAAGCATGTGCTTAAATCCATCCATATTGAGAAAACCAATTAAGCACATGCTTAATTTTAATGATGGATCATGTACTGAGGCCTATAAAGCCATTAAACTTAGACAATGTCCCCTTTCTTTTTCTTTCAAAAAAAATATCCTAGGAAGTTATATGCAAGAGCTCATGTTAGTGCAAAACAAGGCGTTTCAATTTCCATGTGCAAATATCAGGAACTAAAATAGTGGGGATTAGTTGTAATAACTTTAACCTGCCCAGCAAACTAATATGCATGGAGGCAGAAGGGTTAATTCACAAAGGCTAACTTTTGCCTAGTGAGACAGGGCAATTTGGAGAGGCAAAACAAGGCTTCTGCCTCTTCACTGACTATAGARGCAACCTAGGGAGATTAGTACGACTAGTGTCAAGCTGGCAGTCATTCAATACTTGTGTAACCAGACCTACATTTCAACAGTCTCCCATAGTAGACAGTATAAAAGTACAAAGTAAATTAGCTAATGTTACATTTCTTATCCTGACTTCTGTGCATTTTCATCTGCAGGTTTAATTGTTCCATTAAGAGTGCCATAGATGCCTTTATTTTTTTTTCTAAGAATTGCTATCATAAGACCAACCAAAGCTATGAAGTTATTTCACAGTGAGATACGTATGATGCCYACTGATGTCAAAATTAAAGGTTTCTGAAGAAACAGTGCTGCAACCTTATTATTAGTTCACTAATTGCTCATCCAATTTGGACTGGGTGTGACATTTCATGATATATTCCATTTCACCCTCTTTACTGCACTATGCAGCTAAGCACTTTGAAAGCTCTAAGGAGGTCTTTCTATTTATGAGGGCAAAGGCGATGTGTAGGCATTCCTTAATAGTGTAGGTCTGAATCAGCGTAAAAAAGTTAGAAATGAAGCAGCAGCATATTAAAAAAGAGGTTTAGAGAGAGCCGATTTTAGCAAAGCTATCACTGATATGTGAAAGTATTGGAAAGTACCTGACACCACCACAGAAWTTAAACAAGGAGACAAATACTGTAGCTTAACCCTGCAGGTAATTGGAATAGCGCATAGAATCTGGCCCATCCCTGAAGGACTAATTTTGACCTATATTAACTGCTTAATTTAGAGAGCTCAGTTTAAGGCCATTACAAAAAACAGAGTACATGTTTAGCAAGTGAACAGACATAAAATTACCTCAAAGCTTGTGCTCAGCTTGTASTACTCAATATGGATGTTAGAGCAACATTGGCCCGGGACACATGACAAGTGGTAGAACAAGAAGATAAAGAGGCCAGCAAGATATTTACAGATACTAAAATTATATTTCTGGAAAGAATTATGGGTTCCTTTCATAARTGTACACATTGGCAAAAAAGTAATGATTTCTTTTAAAGCAGTGAATTGATGGGCTGTTTTTTTCTGGAGACAACTATAATAACAAAGACTTTTTTTAGTAACATTTGTGCCTGAAATTCAGCAGCATACAGGTGTACAATTATTAGAGATGAGAGGAAGATGCATCCTTACCTCTTCCCTCCCCTGCCTCTTCRTTAACTTTTGATATGTACCCTGGTTCCCTTTCCTTTTCCCAACCACCGAGTAAATTGATCCAGACCTATGTGTATACTTGATTCTCCTTAAAAATGTTGTATGACCCTTTGCAGCACAAGTGTGTGCTGGCAGCCAGTGTGAGCCCACACGTGCACTGTGGTGTACAATTCCGCCCTGGAAACGGGGAGAGCTCTCACAATTCCCTTCTTTGCAGCGTGCGGGATTTTGCAGGGTTTGCAATGTGGTAATTATTCTCAGGGAAATGGGAGAGATCTCACGTTTCCCTTTGCGAGAAATAGTTAAATATCTGCTGGGTCACAGAGAGAAAGCGAGTGGGCTGCAGAAATGAACTGCAGAACTTCTGGCCCAGATGCACTGGGCCAGAAAAGAAATGGAAGGTCCCTCACTTCCAAGGATGTTTATCCAATGCCGGCATATTCCAAAGTATATAAAACACTGAAACAGTCCTGGGAGCAACTCTCGTTTTCTTGTCTGTTGGGTGACTGCCCAGACAACAAGSCTGTTGTGTGGAAAGTGGGCCCTCCTCCTCCTTTGGCCATGTTTTAAAAGAAAACAGCTGTTGCCTCTGTATCCTCTATGTGTCCTCCAAAAGCCCTACAGATCAGCCCTCGTTTGGAGGAAGCTTTTGTTTCTAGGTCCCAGCTGACATGAGCTTTGCTATGAGCCATTGAGGAATGCAGCAGTTCTTCATATCCYTCCAGAGACATGAGAAAGTTGCACGTGGTGTTTCAGCAACTCCAAAATTAGGATRCTAATCAGTGGGGATGCAGGGTTGCAGCGGTGGTTTTGGATGTGGCTTTGGATCTTGTCCCTGAGYCTGCAGGTAGGCAGGAGTTCTGTGACAGAGCTCTCCTCAGTATTTTTTACTGCAGGAACCTTCAGCCTTTGCCACAGAATCTCAGCTTTCTTCTTTCTTTCTTTTATATGTATCTGAAAGTGTCCTAAAAACATATGCCTTCAATCTCCTTTGAGTCATCAAAGAGCCTAAAACAACATGCCTGGGAGCCTGGGGACAGAATTGATGCTGTGCCATCATGAAATTTGACATTTTGCTAAGGTACCACATGAGTCAGTGTTTTACTGCAGATTTAATTATTTTGCTGCTATCAGGAGTCTACATGTACTTTAATTTTTCAGGGCTTGTTCCTTAGTGAGACTGGATATAGCTGCATCTTGCTCTGCATTCTTCCTCGCAAAAGAGGAAACCATTGATTGCAGTGGGGGTAGGAGAACTAAAGCTATATCAGTCTAGGAAAAAAGGTGAGAGCATGGAAAGAAGAAATGGCTTTCTACTAACCATATTTGCCTGTCAGTGAGAGAGGTGACAGATAAAGTAGGGTGATGCAATTCTTTGTATAAGGATACAAGGCCTGACAAGCAGAGGAGAAAATACTCCTTAGCATCTGTTATGACAGCAGGAAATTGAGAACAAAGGAAAATCCTGTGTAACCTTTCCCATTACCCTGTATGCCCATACCCATACAACACTTGGATTCTATTACAGGTCTTTCTTCACTGCATGCACACTTTGTTCCCTTGATCCTGGTGGACATCTGCTCTTTGGATGTATTTTTCCTTCGATGATAAAAGGTCCACATGTTTCTGAGAGTAAGATTTCATGGATGCCACTTGAGACCAGGTACTAAATAATGTTTATAACCTGAAAACATAAGTTTGATCCTGATAAAGGCATGAATTGGAAAAACGACCTTAAAGATATGCCCAGGAATATATAGGGGATAGATCTGCAGCCAGTTGAAAAGTGTGTAGGTAACATGGACTACTGTTAAAAKGCACTGGTGTTCACCACTTGTGGATCTGGTCCAACGTCAGGGTGGAAGAATCAGGGCAATAATTAGACATTCTGTTTTGCAATTAGAAACCACAGATGAAGTACTGAAAAGCTTTCCAGAACATCACTTACTACATTATTGGGTGGGGTTYTTTTAATTGGCTCTTAAAATTAATTCTGCCTAAGTGACTAACAAGACTACTTAGCTTGGGAAGTGCAGACAGGCTGGGGTAACCGAAACAAACAGGACTGAATTGATTTTCATATTAATAGGAGAGTTCATTCTAGAGAGAAAAGGTTAATCTGCTTTTCAGTGAGTTTATGAAGGGAGTGCTCATGGCTAGGGTGATAATTTATAGCTAAATCATATGTTTAAAGGCAAAAGTGATTACAGAAAAGCTAGGGACAGCTTTTGCAGTATTATGCCACAGAACTGTCAACACTATTCTCTGTGCTTTCTTCTTCCCCCGAGGACAAGTATTTGAGAAACAAGCCAGCAAGATAGCACTGCCAGTTGTGGTCTTAGTTTTTCTCTACACAGCAGATAACTTAACAAATGCAGAACCAGAGACAATGCTGTCCCACCCAGCTTTAACACTGCTTGTTCTGATAGTCTGAGAGTACTCCTCAAGTACGCAGGGCTTTTGTTGGGCTTGGCTTCCCCACAAATGTGCTGTCTGCATGTACTGAATTTTCACATGGTTAGCATACTAATCCTTGAGATTTGTGATTTTTTCAGAGATGCAAGTAAAGCAATTTATGCCTGAGGTGATGACTGAACATAGATAATATCATTGTGAGTATGGGTTGATTGATTTTTTTTTTATTTTATTTTAACCAAGAAGAAACTGTGATATTTGCGCAACAGACCATGAGATGGGCTGACTTGTTTCTTTGATGTGTSTGGGTTTAGTAGTTGAAATTTTGGCTAGTCAACTGCAAGCTTCAGTTGCAATAACAGTGGTACCTGTGCTACTGATTTAAGAAGTGCTGAGATAAATTAGACTTGATGCAAGTGTGTGAATGGCATAGTGACTTAGAAGGAGATGTTAACGTAATAAGGAAATGTTTGTAATGGCACTGTACTCATGTGGGTAACGAGCAGTGACAGCAACTTTCCCGTCCTACCTTTAATGCTATATTAAAGGCTTAAACAAACATGCAAACCTAGAGAAGCTCAGCAATCACTTAGCAAGGTTTGCCCTTTGGAATTTTTTGAAATAAAAAATGCTAAAACTCATCACCTCTAGAAYTGTGATTTTTGCTACGCCTGCCATAGTTTGGATGGTGATAGAGGGAGAAGCCCAAATCAGACTGACATTTGAAAGGCCACACTTAAAAATTCTACCCCTTTTTGTGTGAGTGTCCRAACTTGCAGATTTCTAAGGGAAGATCCCCAAGAAAATAAGAGAGTCACGCAAAATGTATCATTTAGCAGTACCTGAAATAATTAACCAATCAATAATATTAACACTGGCTTTCTTGTTCCACCAAATTCTCTTTTAAAACTGAAAACTCCAATTTGTCTTTTAAAGTTAGATGGAAACTTTCTTCACTGTGAAAAGTGTTACGGTCACAAAGTCAGCAGTGGTGTACGTCAATTGATATTAATGATATTATTTCATGGTCAAATGAAGCCTATTTGAATTTAAACTGTTCAGGTTCTATGTGATTTTATTGTTTCATATTATATTAGCTGTCACTTTAATCAGAAACATATTCAATATTCATTTTTCAGTGTACTGCTGTTTTCCCTTTGTCCATAGTYGCCCAAAGGATTTAGACAAATAACTGCAGTTGCTGTCAATGAAAGTTACCCACGCACTTCAAGGCCTCAGTCCTACAAACATGAGCTGTCCCATTAAACTGAACGAGCCTTTTTACATGCAGGGAGTTTCTCAGGCAGAGAGGTGCTGGAAAGATCAAGCCCTAATACATCACATTCATTCAGAGGAGAGCGTATACTTATGTTGCCTAGCTTATCCAAAAGGAAAATTATGTGCAAATGCACCTATGTCATCATTGGGATTTATTTTGATTGGTTGTCCTCAGAGGGGGTTTTTTGCAAGACAGAAGTGGATCGGTAGAATAGGAGTGTGCAACACTGAACACCCCAGCCTTAACCAAGGTGTTGACATATAGGAAGAACAATAGTCAGTACAACAAAGACACGCTGGATTTGTCCAGCTCTAGTAGGATATGATTSGCATTTAATCAGAAGGGAAACTATGGAAGATCGATAACACAGGTTTGAACATCAAGTTTCACTCACAGCTCATAGCTGAATCAMATTGCTGGCAACTTGCATGATTGTCCAAAAAATGAGAGACCCTGGCATCTCTTTTGTTCCTGCCAAATTATCACTATTTTCATGTGAAGGAGATGGTAAAACTCTATGCCTGTTATAACAGAAGAATTATTTGAAACAGTTTATAGCTAAAAAGAAAACCAACAACCTCTTTTTAGCATCGTGGCAGGACTGAAAGATGTTTGAGGAAGTGGAAACAGTTGAGCCAGCATACAACACTGTAGAAGCAGGTTTTCAGAGGATATTTTTACATTTGTTATTAGCTTAGTTTTAGTGCAACAACGCCCATGAGCTTCAGTCACGGACCAGGATAACACATAACAACAACAAAAAGCYTGCTTCCAAGTGGTTTGAAATTACACCAGATAAGCCTCTTTCTGTGTAGAACAACAGATCTGCACAAAGGGGTTGTCTGTTTTCAACMCTGAGAGCAGATTCTTAAGGAAAAGGAACTGGTGGCATGCCTGCAGGGGCTTTTTACAAAACTTGATAATAAAAACGAACTGGCTTTTGAGTAGTCAGTGCTATTCCCCAAAAGAACCTTCACTTTTCCTTATGTCCATAGTCAAGTTTTGCAGTTTCAGGCTGAACCTTGCAAAATATCACAGGTTGTCTGCAGGATAATGTCTGAACTTCACAAAGCTRGAGAAGACAACTAAACCATTCTCAATCCAAATCAGCTCTTGACATATCTGAGGACGAAAGGCACGTATGAGGAGATGATCTGAGGCTAGCTTATACARGCATGCTTCAGGCTAGAACTATTTTAGACTCATCTTCTATTACAGAAAGGTCCCTGGTGCTCCTGAAGCAATGGGGCAAAAAAGAGAGTACTTCTGCACACTATAGACACCCTTGGCTGACATGTACAAAAGTACATACAGGTATTTTCACAGGCTATAAAATAAGAGTTCAAATTGACCAAGAAATAGATAAAACCTGTAATCTTCAAGATGCTATCTGCAGTAAAGATTACGTACTGCAGATCACAAACTATGTTAAAAAAAGTATCTTATTTGCTATGGCAAAAGAACAGTTGCACCTTCCACATTTCCAGGCTCACATGTGGGCATGATAAAATCTTAACAACGTGCCATTAAATATGCCTTTATAACATCCCTTCTGCCTCAGCTAGATATATCTGTGAATCCTCCCTTTGCATGGGAGATTAAATAAACTCCCTGGACAGCTGAGAAGAATTAAAGTATGACCTAATAGTTTCTCTGCTTGACAATAATATTGTCTGTCGGTTTGTGCTGTATCCAAGATACTGTTCTCTGATCCATGCTCAGAAAACAGATATTGATGGTTTTAGCTGATTAGCATCTGTATACTATTTGGCATTTCAGACTCAAAAYGTATTTTACAAAATGTTGCAGCAGGTGGTTTCTAGACTGTGCACAGTGATGCTCAATGCAAATATTTATATGCATCACCTAGTTAATGCCTTGARATTTTTTTCTGTCTTAAACAGTAATGCTGTTGAGTTTGACCAGTGGAGTCCAGCCTTTTGACTGAGACGTGGCTTGCACCCTGCATGAAGATTGYCTGACCATTCCCATCCTCTATTATACGACAGGACATCAGTTGCTAGCTGGTCAACATGTAGGTACTCCTACATCCCAAATGYATCCAGTTATTTTGGGTAAGGCATCTGGACAGGTGATAACACAGGGAAGGAATTCACTGTTACATGCTATATACAGGTGCTCCTTAAACATGACCACACTCATGCTTGTCACACAACTGGGATACCCAAATTTTAGTCAAGCAGCAAATGCACATCAGGTTATGTGTTGGGTTTGTGTGGCAAGGTTTTGGTAGTGGGTGGGGGGCTACAGGGGTGACTTCTGKTGATGCCAGAAGATGCCAGAAGCTTCCCCCATGTCCAACAGAGCCAATGCCAGCCGGCTCCAAGATGGACCTGCCRTTGGCCAAGGCTGAGCCCATCAGTGATGGTGGTAGCACCTCTGTGTTAACATATTTAAGAAGGGGAAAAAAAAMCTGCTGCACAACAGCAGCTGGAGAGAGGAGTGAGAATATATGAGAGGAMCAACTCTGCAGACAGCRAGGTCAGTGAAGAAGGAGGGGGAGGAGGTGCTCCAGGCACCGGAGCAGAGATTCCCCTGCAGCTCGTGGTGAAGACCATGGTGAGGCAGGCTGTCCCCCTGCAGCCCATGGAGGTCCATGGTGGAGCAGATATCCACCTGCAGCCTATGGAGGACCCCATGCTGGAGCAGGTGGATGCGCCCAAAGGAGGCTGTGACCCTGTGGAGAATCCATGCTGGAGCAGGCTCCTGGTAGGACCTGTGGACCYGTGGACAGAGGAGCCTACGCTGGAGYAGGTTTGCTGTCAGGGCTTGTGACCCTGTGTSGGACCCACGCTGGAACAGTCTGTTCCTGAAGGACTGCACCCCATGGGAGGGTATCATGCTGGAGCAGCTCATGAAGAACTGCAGCCTGTGGGAAGGACCCACGCTGGAGAAGTTCATGGAGGACTGTCTCCGATGGGAGGGACCCCATGCTGGAGCAGGCAAAGAGCGTGAGGAGTCCTCCCCCTGAGGAGAAAGGAGCAGCAGAGRCAACRTGTGATGAACTGACCCCAACCCCCATTCTCYGTCACCCTGCACCGCTGCAAGGGAGGAGGTAGAGMAAATYGGGAGTGAAGTGGTGGAAGGGTGGARGGAAGGTGTTTTAAGATTTGGGTTTATTTCTCATTATCCTACTCTGATTTGATTGGCAATAAATTAARTTAAWTTTCCCAAGTCGAGTTTGTTTTGCCCGTGACGGTAGTTGCTGAGTGATCTCTTCCTGTCCTTATCTCAACCCATGAGCCTTTCATTGTATTTTCTCTCCCCTGTCCAGTTGAGAAGGGGGAGGGATAGAGCGGCTTTGGTGGGCACCTGGCGTCCAGCCAGGGTGTCCTGGTTYCAGCTRGGACACAGTTAAGTCTCTTCCCAGTAGCTGGAGGGGGTGCTGTTTCTGGTTTGGTAATGAAAGGAAYGTTGAKGGCCCATTGATGCTTTGGTTGTTGCTGGRTGGTGCTTGCACCGAGGACTTTTCAGTCTCCCCTGCCCTGCYAGGTGCAGAGGGAGCTGGGGGGGAGCATAGCCAGGGCAGTKGACCCAGCTGGCCAATGGGGTATTCTATACCATGTGACATCATGCCCAGCTTAAAAACCGGGGGCTCTGGGGGTGGGCAGGCAGTTCCTGGGATCAGGATGCGCAGTTCCGTCGGAACACGTCGGGGTGAGCAGTTGCATTGTGCATCGCCTGTTTTGTATATTCTGTTATTGTTGTTATYGTTGTTATCACTGTTCTACTTTGTTTTATTCCCATTATTAAACTGTTTTTTATCTCAACCCGCGGGTTTTCCTTYGTATGCCCTCCCGATTCTCTCCCCCATCCTACCGGAGTAGGGGGGTGAGCGAGCAGCTGCGTGGCATTTAGTTGCTGGCTGGGGTTAAACCACGACACAGGGTCAACTTACCACAGAAGGGAGAGGCTGTGAGGGTCCCTCAGGAAACGAGCAGAGGAGAGCACGACACWGGGTTACTCATGCGGGGCTCCAGCCTGCTCCCTGCCCTGAGATGCCTTTAAGAAAATGTTTGCTCACCCATTGTCTATTTAATAAAACAATGCTTCAGACCTTTCATTCATTTAAGCTTTCCATCAGAATTCCCTAGAATTCCTTTAAACACAGAGTATTTTGGCAGTAAGTGAAAAGAGCAGGTAACTGTGATGCATCTCACAGGAACCAGCACTCATGTTCAAGGCTTGTGTGGAGAGAGGGCTGCGGAAACCAAGTAGCTTCTGAGAAAAGATCACAGTTTACTTGACTTTARTATCTATTACCTTTCTTAATGTAAACAGAAGTGCAACAGTTTTCAGAATTAGGAATAGGATCTCTGTCAAAAAGTAAATTCACTCTTCCYGTGAAAAGCTGTGGAGAAGAAAAATAGTGAGATCATCCTCAAAAACTTTCCCTCCTCAACCAGTCCATGGAAAATGGAGAGAAATTTTGGGAAATAATGCTCAGTCAACAGCAACGGTTCAAGTCCCTCCAGCCCCCCTGGATAAAACAGAGCCGAAGCTGCAAGYTGCCCACTGATACATGTCTCCAGACTGGCTCTGTGGGTGCTGAGCACCATCAGGCCGAGGATGGATGGCACCGTCACGAGCTGCCTGGGTCCCACACTGACCGCAGGGCAGCTGGGGAGAGATGCGGGCCCTGCTGAGCCCCCGCACCCTGCCACCCCTCGGCTGCAGGCCTCCAGAGACCCAGGGCAAAGGGCGAGAGAGGAGACAGCCGTGATGTTTTGGCTCCTGCTTGTTTTCAGTTTATGAYCAAGATGTCCCGTTCCAGCTTCAGGTCATAGAGCACGAGCCTGCCATGCCATGCAGATGGCATCTGTGTGGAAAGCAGTGAAAAGAGGATAAATTAGCCAGAAAGTGTGTGGTGACATAACAAGGATGATGAAGTACAATCATGGTTGCATAAGAATAGTATATGTTCTAGTAGGTATAACACTGAATTAAGGCTGCTATGAAAATACATAAATTCTCTYTTTTTTTTTTTTTTTCATTTTCATTAATTTCTGCTGGCTTGGGAACCATTCGTGTACACACTTCCAAATTCCATAAAGTGATTAATGGACCACTGGAGATGACTTTAGATATTCAGGCCCATGTTGCAACAAACTTTAAGCTGATGACTGAACTATAACTTTGGAATCCAATTTAAATTGGCCATTTTAGCACAAAGCTGCACACATTTTTTTTTTATTGCAAATTGATAGAGGAGACATTCTCTGTTGTAAAACAAATTGTGTTTTGTTTATCTAGCATTTAAATGTCCAGTGTTAAAGCAATACAAAAAAAAGAGCTGAAGTAATGAATAAGACAAATTCCAACTCAGTTTGATGCTTTCCTCCAGCAKGGTGATTTTCATCCTTTTTTTCTCCATTTCCAGATACCTCCTAGCCTTTCATTGCAAACTGCTCCCATTTGAATTCATCTTTCTTAGATATGGCTGATTAAAACTGGAGACAGTATTGCAGATGAGGTCTCAGCAGTACCTTGTAAAATGGCATGAACTTTCCCTCATCTCTACTGAAAATATCCTGTCAGAGGCATTTTTGGATTGCCATTGCCTTTTCACAGCACTGGTGGCTCTCAGTTGTCCCATGGCCAATACGCCCAGATCCTCTCAGCGTCAGTCATCCCTAGCAAATGAGCTCCCAGTATAAAGTAAAAAAGTGATAATAGTCCCCAAGCCCAAGCCCATTTACACTTTGTACTATAAAATTTAATTCCACTTCTATTACTTTTTCCCCTGAGGTCACCGAGTTCTCCCCCCATGATAGCCTGGTGCTCTTTACATTGGTGCCTCCTCATGGTGTCATCAGCAAATTTCATTTGTGTCCTTTGTGTTACATTGAGTCATTTGCATGCCAACACTGCTAAAATAAATATTAAGTAAAAACAGTCATGTTCTCTATTGTATTGCTCTGAAAACAATTATGAAACTACAGTGAGCCCAGTCTTTTAACAAGGGCACAGATGTACAGATAGAAAAGTGCTTAGCCAAGAACGGACATCCCTATATGGGCTCCCCATGCCATTACAGCTCCAACCCCATCAAGGACCTCACCATAAAGCTCCTTTGGAGGCACACTCCAAGGTTACACACCATGCAGCCCACTGTATGGACATGCCAGGCAGGAGCCAAAGCATTCAGAATAGCCATAGGACATGGCTGTGTGCCATTGAGGCAATGTCATGGTTTTACCCGAGCCAGCAACTAAGCRCCACACAGCCGCTCGTTCACTCCACCCTGGTGGGATGGGGAAGAGAATCAGAAGGGTAAAAGTGAGAAAACTCATGGGTTGACATAAAGACAGTTTAATAGGGAAAGCGAAAGCCACACACACAAGCAAAGCAAACCAAGGAATTCATGCACTACTTCCCACGGGCAGGCAGGTGTTCAGCCATCTCCAGGAAAGCAGGGCTCCATCATGCRTAAYRGTTACTTGAGAAGACAAACACCATCACTCCAAACATCCCCCCCCTTCCTTCTTCCTCCTCCAGCTTTATATGATGAGCATGACCCTATATGGCATGTAATATCCCATTGGCCAGTTTGGGTCAGCTGTCCTGGCTGTGCTCCCTCCCAGCTTCTTGTGYACCTGGCAGAGCATGGGAAGCTGAAAAGTCCTTGACTAGTGTRAGCACTACTTAGCAACAACTAAAACATCAGTGAGTTATCAGCATTATTCTCATACTAAATCCAAAACACAGCGCTATACCAGCTACTAGGAAGAAAATTACCTCTATCCCAGCCGAAACCAGGACAGGCGAGCACGGGCCTCCCTGCTGCACCAGGGCTGCTGAGTCCCCCCCTGCTGGCCTGGGGGCCATGATGTACCCTCACGTGCAGCAGCCACCAGGGCACCGTCACCACTGCCAGGGCCCCCGGGGCAGCACTGGCCCCACCAGGCTGCCAAGAGCAGGGCCAGCCCACAGCAGCCACAGGGCATATGGGAGCAATAAGAGAAAGAAATAGAGGCAGGGCATAGGCCCTCTGGGTGGTGAATACAACAGATGTCTCAAAACTTCATTTTGAAAATCTTCAACTCGTCTTGCCACCGGCTTTAAATGCCCTTGTACAGGTGTCACATCTTTGTCCTCCAGCTCTCTCCCTGGTCATGTAACACACACACTTTTATTTGAAGGAAGCCCAAGTAGGTGAAACTCTATGGCCTTGACTTTTATTCTCAGCACCCAATGCAGGTTTTCTGAAAAGAACTGTTATAAAGATTTTTCAAAGAAATTGGGGTCACCTGCTGCAGTGAACTGAACATAATTGGGAAGTACTGCAGATATCCTCTGTTTGGAAATGCATTGCATGTGGATGATGGCTAGCTCAGTTTTGTATGAGCTTCTGGCTTCACATGCTATTTTTAAGAGCTGTAAATGGAGCAGGTCCTGCTCCCCCACCCTTTCCTCCTACTCACTGATTTCTCATCTTAAATTAAATTGGGTACAACTACTGTAACAAATAATTTTCTCTCTACACTATAAGAAGATAGGCATAGACAGAAGTTCAGACACATACAGCATGTAGCATCTTTATGAGATAAGATCAGTAGTGTGGCTTTCTGTCACACGGTTTGCCTTTAAAAATTGTAATCATCAGCTTAGCATGTTTATCATCCTCTAAGGGGGATACTCTTACCACTGCCTGTGAAGAGATGGCTGTGATAAAAAATCCCCTTTATGTTTATCGGAACCTTTTAATTGCCCACAGCATGCAGCCCTGGAGGATCTAAACTGTGGCCCTTACAAGCATTTGCATTAAGAAAGAAAGGTGTCACTATCACTTGAAAAGATGTTCTCAGAGCCCATTGTTAAAATGGATGCATCTCCTTCAGCCCAAATTTAAAAGGGGAACAGAGGGGTTGCTGGCTTCCCCAGCTTCCTTTGCCCTTACAGGAAAGAGGAACTAGAAAGCAAGTAGCCCTTCCCTGCTGGCTGTTGCTGTTTTCTGCTTTTTGCACTGCTGAGGTGAGTAGAGCAGCACTGGCTGCTTCATTTGTTTTGCTTGAATCAGGAGACCGATAACAGCAAAAGCAGACTCACCCTCCTGTCTCCCCCAGCCTTTCATGACTGCCGGCCCCAGAACTGTTCGCAGTAGCTGACAGTTACATCTTGCTGATTCAGCCCAAGATCAAGCTTTTTTAACTTGCTCCAGATATTGACTGTTTTATGGAGTCAGATACCAGCTGGAAAGGGGATGCCCCAAACCCCACAAGTAAGTGTTCTCCTTGTGCTGTTTCATACAGCAAAAACCACAGCACAAGAGATCCTTCTCTGAAGTGCAGAGAGTAACTCAGGGCGTCTTTAGAGCAACTTGTTCAGCACACAGGTTGAGATGATTGGGTATTATTGCTGTAAATCAGACCTTCCAAACAGCTGTCATTTTTTTACAGCTCTTCCCTGAATTCTTGCCACTTTATCTTCCTTCTATTACAGGTCTCAGGACCATTTCCCCACTTGGCCCAAGCAGTCAAGCTTTTCATCCAGGAGGAGAACTTGATGAGGACACCAGATAACTTGTAGATAATTGTGCTCCTTCTCAAGAACAGGCAAACTCTCCCTTTTTACCACTTCACAAGGAATTGAAAAAGATGCACTCGTTCCATTGCTGTCAGAAACAAATTTCCGTTCTGAAAGGGCCTCCCAGAGCCTTTCTTTGGGCTAGACTTACCTTACATACTTGGATTGTGCTGGAATCATCACCGTCTGCCTACAGCATGTGTTTGTCTGTCACCTACACACTCCAGCTCAATACAGTATTGAAATGAAAGTCCATTGTTCTGATCACCRGCGTTGCAATTGCACACATCTTTGGATCCAGTAGGGAGAGAAGGACTATTTTCTGGGGTTTGGAGATGACCATTAATTCAGCTGTCTGCTTTCAGGAGCTCTAGAACTTCTTGCAGCCAGCCTGAAGGACTGTGATTTTTCCCAACAGTTTGACCCGATCTGCAACAACATCCTAGGTGCATCTACCCAAATCCACATGGCAAGGGAATAATCATCCCTGCCTTTGTGACATGACTCTTTTCCATACTGCAGCCAGCTTGCAAGACACACTCTTAGCAATTTTGCTGTCTACTCTGCTTCTTCTAAAATGTAGACATTCTAGGTAACAAGAAGATAATTCTGGATCTAACCTATTCATTTGCTATTTTCCTGAGGAATAACTGGACAATTCAACATAAAGGCTCTTGCTGAAATCCCATGCCAATCATTGTAAAAGTGTTCTTAGGAAAAAGCTATTCCTTTGCTTCTTCTCGCACATACTGTGTATGTATTCACCATCTATTTGCCCTTCAGTGATTGGYGTCTGTTACTATATCAGCCCAACAAAATACAGGTGGAACTACAGCAGATGGTGCCATATCCCTGCAAGCTTAATCTAACATAAATAACATTAAGGGCACCTTCTTCAGGAAAAGCAGATTTTTGCTCAAGGAGTAGAATATGAAAATGTCCAGATACCAAATGTTATGAATCCAGCAATAACATAGCTCCCCTGATAATGACAATGTTTTGAATATTTTTTATTTGAATAGATCTGCCTGCATTACCAATATCTACAGTGTTGCTTGGTAACTATTTTCTGATACCAGGAGACTGAAAAACACTTTTTCAAAACTAAATTGTAATTCTGGTATTAAGTTTTACATTATAGTCGTTTCAGTCTGTYCTCTGTACTGCTGTCCAGCTACAGCAATATACTTGGTAACATTCTTATGTGGCATGCACTTTTTTTTTACTTTCTTTCCCTGACTATATTAGAGAAGATGCCAAGTGAGTTTACAAGTAAATATTTTACACTCCCTCCTTAAAAATATGTTGATGTTGTAAGAAGAGCCAGTGAAATTTTAAAGTGAGAATGCTGGTGATCTCAGATACCAGCTGCATAATTCAGTCTGAGTTTAATGATATAAGTAGAAAGCAATTCTAAATTATCAGAGGACAGAAATAAAATTACCACATAAAGTAGAAAAACAAATGATATTAAAGTGTTGAGTGGAACAGAGGTGAATATGTTTAAATATTAGTCACACTTCCATGTACGTATTTTGCTGATGGTGCAGTGCCATCATTCACTTATTTTCAGAAGCTGCATTGTGTGGTCATGAAGATAAAGGAATATAATAATAATAATAGTAATAACAATAATAACAAATGTAACACTGTTGATAGGATCATAATTCAGTAATGAATAAAATACCACAATGCTCTACTAAATTATTTGTTAAAATTTAAATCAGACAATAAAAAAGATAATTAAAAAGAGGAAGGAACAAAACCCCACTGTGCTGTAGTTTTAAAAGTGTATCTGTTTATTTCCTCACGTGTTGCAAATTTCTGTTACAAAGTCATTTCTTTCTAATTTTATGGGGATTAACAAGGTCACTTCTGCCATCTATGCTAACATTGACAGCACACAGAAGGTGGCAGGATGCTTGTAAATGCCATGGTTTTCTTGATTTGTGGGTACTTCTATGACTAAAGAAATGTAGCAGTTGTGTGAGACAGCCCCTAAAATCTCTTCTTGCTCTCTGACAATGCCAGATTGTGCAGGAAGCTGCCTGGGGAGCTGTGTTCGAAAATGAAATTCCCACCTCCCCAAAAATATGCCCAGTGACTTTCTGAAACATGACTGCTTTTCACAACAAGTATCCACTGTTTGCTCATTTGCTTTCTAAATGTTCTCTTCCGACTGAAGGCACGGAACTGGCAGTTCAGGACTATAAGGGTAGAARAAGATCAGAAGAAAGTATATTGCATTTATTTAACACCTATATGTAGTAGCACAATTTTAGATGATGAATGGATAAGTGTTTACATCACTTCTACTCCATAACTCTTACAAAAGAAGACAGAGCCATAAAATCACTTTAGAACACCCTTTCCCTGGCTTTGAAGGAACAGCAGAGCCTGCACGGTAGATGATGGAGAAGTCCTGATTCCCGTAAAAGTCCACAGCCACTGAATGTRCTTCCTAAAAAAGTCCTTCTCAAATTACGGCCAACCAGACTGTTTGGTGGAGCCTGGGAATTTCAACAGTGGCAAGGCTGTAAAACGTAGACATGGACAACATCTGTAGCAAAAGCAGCTTTCTAAAACTTCCCATAGTTTTCCAGGTGAAAACTGTCTTGTCATGTTTTAAAAAAAGAAATGGAAGATTTGTTTCATAGCACTGGCCTTAGCATGGTCCCCAGGGCCCAACTGTCCCCAACATGCTGCCTTCCTAGGGAGGCTGTGGAGCCTTCAGCAATGGAAGTCTTTAAAAAACAGGTTAGGCAGAGCTGACTGGAGTGATGTAGGCAGGTGTAGCTAAGCTTATTTGTTGGTGAAGGGAATGGCCCAGAGGTCAGTCACCTCAGGAGGTCTCACTCCCATCATTAGATTTCTAATATTATTAACAGCTTTCAGTAATAATTGTACTAACAAACTTGTCCTTTTTCTGCAAACACTGGAAGTTCTTAAGTCAAGACCAGATATCTTTCAGAAGAAATACTGTGCTTCAGGTATGCTGGGCTCCCAGAACAGACAAGTGGGTAGATTTTTGCTCTGTGCTACAGAAGAAGTCAAGCCTGGTGGTTGCAATTATCCCCAACAACTCTAAATTCACGGAATACGTCACAGCATTTGTTTCTTCATTGTTTAACTACAGAGGTACTTAATATTGCCCAAAAACAGTCATAAGGAGGGGGGCAAATTCTTCACTCCACCCCCCTCTCACCCAGAAATATAGCATTGTGATTCTTCAAATTGCTGTGGTGGTGGTTTATTCAATCACACGGGAAATTACTGAGACAATAAGGGCAGGATGTGGTCTTCATGGTATTACCATCCCCAAATACTCAAAAATTATGAACTCCATGCCAAGAAACACTGGTTGAGAAATCGTTGGTTCTCTTTATTTTGTGGGGATTTGAACTTCTAGGGGTCACATCAACTTTTTTGTCAAAACCATGAAGTTCTCCTGAGATCGTGTGACTCAGCCTGGCAGAGCTTTTCAAATAGCAGTAACCTAGAGTGGGCAATGCTGCTGATAAATTAAAAAATAGATTCTCTTCTTGCTCAGGGGAAAAAGGGCACGCTGTTGGGTGGTTTGGCATTTCATAGGTGTGATACACTAAGAACTCAAAACTCCTCCCAAGCTCTGGGAATTTGACATCTCAAGGCATCAAACCCATGTAGAACCAGAAATTACTGTTGCTGTTACTTTGGTGATCTTTTACAATTAGACGTTTTCCTCATGTGTTTTGATGCTTTTGATCACTAATATTGCTCTGTTTATTTCTCTCCTTTTATTACTGTCAAGACTAAAATAATATGTGGGGGAGAAATGCACTCAGAGAAGACAGATTCTAGTTTTATTCCCACGCCCACACTGCAAAATACAGCATACAATAAACCTGCAAGTGAATCTGGATTCGTGACTTATGTGGGCCATTAATATTTAATATGTGCAGTACCTACTCTTTTGCAGGTTTTCCCATATCCTATTCTAATGTCCTATAAACAGGCTCCAGATAATTTCTGACATCTCTGGAGCAGGAAACTGCTATGTATACAAAACTCAAACTGTGCTGAAGATGAGAAATGATGGCAGAAATAAGTGTTAGAGCCCTTTGATCCCTCCTTCCTCTCTGCAGCAGTAAATATATTCAGAAAGGCAGCGCTGTAGATTTATAAATGTTAGCACTCTGAGTGAAGTCAAACTAATTTACTCTATAAACTTCTCTGACATTATGAAAACTTTACGAAGAGATCATTGCATGTGAAGTATTAAAATACTATAATTTTAACTTAAAAGCCCCACTCACCAGACAGTTAAGTGCCTTTCTGTATATCTTCGTGTTTATAAGTGTTTTAAGAATAAGTGGGAATACCATAAAGATGGCAAAATAAATTATTCCTCTTTAAGTTTAGGAGTAACACCAACATAAAATAAAATGGCATGAATCCATTTTTCATAGATCCAGATTCAAGCAGTAGACCTAAATAGCTAGGAAGAAGTAGTGTAGGAGCTTGTTCTGAATGAATCAATGGTGATGAGGGAGCTAATGATGCCCCTGGAAATGTCTAACATGGTTGCAGAGGGGCTGAGCATAGATATCTTGTGGGGCTGGCTTTGCCTCTCAGGTGATAAGCTAACGCGCCATTTGTCCTGGGGGAAAACTAATTTATTGATGTCAATTCAGGACTCAACTAGTTGCAAAGCTGAGAGTGGCTGAATGGGTTGTATGGACATCTCATTGTCAGCACTGGACTGGACCATTTTCAAGATAGATGCCTTGAAGCTGTACGTTACAGCACTTCGCCACACCGCTCCAGTCTGGAAGACATGCACTCAGCACCGCTGCCTGCAGAGGCACATCAGCCTATATGGCTGTACAAACTGAAGTTGCATTTTCAGACCTTTTTCTCTGCTTACGCTCCATGCTGAGAGCTGGAACAAAGGAAAAATCCAAAAGGAGACAAGGCCTGGAGGCTGGACAAGTTCTTCATCACATCTGAAYAGATGAACGTGTCTGTCAAGGAAGAGGATAAATAACGGGTGGAGGAGTATTTTTCTCCTGGTGGGAAGTTTTCTCTTAGCAGCAATTGTAGATACCACTTTCACAGCATCTATAATAGGCTAGGAAAACCTTGACACCTTAATTAGTTCAGAACAGTCCTCTGCATCTCTTTAGCTGCAACAGACCCATAAGACCTTTGCTCCAGTCTCTATGGTGATTTTCCATAGATTTTCAAATTCTGTTCTACTTTTTGGTTCTTGTCTGAGCGTGTGCCTCGGCAGCCATCTGTGACTCTGAGGTAAAGATCATACATGACACCTACATTTTTCTGGCATTCACCTGGGGGAACCTGACCTCCCCTGGGTACTGGTCAGATGATGCTTCTCACCACTTTCCAATCCTAAGGGAAGCAATCCAGTGCAATCCTAAACAGCAATGTATATCTGCTTTATAGAGCTTACGAATGTGGTTATGCAAATTTCAGCACCCAAGTTAGACTGCTGAGAGGTAGCTCAGATATTTTTCTTCACAGCACCATGCAAGCAAGCACAGCTACTTATGCAAGCCACAATTTTCTTTGACCTTGCCTTCTCTCACATAAATACACAATCACATATACATTTTAAAACAAATACAGAATGAACACAAGTCCTTTCCAAAAAAAGTACTTGAATAAATGCTATTTTTTCCCTGGGGAAATAATGAGAGAAAAAAATCAGAGCAATAGATGTGCAGTGACTTATTGTACTCTAGAAACAATGCTGATGAAGACATTACAGGAACCTGAACAAAGCAGGATAAAATAAAGTAAAATAGAAAGCTGGTTGTTTAAAACTATATGTTTTCTCTGGACTAAGAAAGTGCTTGTGGTTAGGTGTGGGTTTGCTTAGACTCCCTTGCCCTTAATATGCCTTGCCCACTTTTTCTAACCTCAGACAAAGCCTTTTGGTTGACATTGTTAAAACATGTTTAACTTTACTGAATAATGAATGCTGAAGATAAAGATTGTCTTTGCCAATAGCTCAACAACCACCATCAATTACAGTGTGAATTCTTACAGTAAACATTCCCTGCGCCCCATGATGATCATTGCCACAGGAGCCAAAAACCCCAGAACCTCTTCCCCAAAATTTGATTTGCCCTTTGCTGTGGTAAAAGTAAAAAAAAAAAAAAAAAARGAATACCGTCAAAAAAAGGAAAGGGAAAGAGAGAGSGAAAAAAGAGAAAGGCAAAAAGGGAAAGGGAAAAGGGAAAGAGAACAAGAGAAAAAGGGAAGGGGAAAGGGTAAAAGAATAAAGGGAAAAAGAGGAAAAGGGGAAAAGGGGAAAAGGGGAAAAGAAGAGGAAAGGGAAATGGAAACAGAAAGGGAAACGGAAGGAGAAACAGAGGGGGAAATGGAAGGGGGAACAGAAGGGGAAACGGAAGGAGAGGAAAGGTAAACACAACCAAACAAGCAAAATGCGTCTTTGATTTTATTTTTTAAAATCCTGGTTATAAATAAATAATAAAAATTTTCCAATCATCCTGAAAATTGCCAACATATGGAGGAGGAAGCTATGACAGCAGCCAGAGGTTTGCCCAGGGATTTTTCACATGATCATCTTGTACTGTTGCAATAAATTTTTACACAATCATCTGGAGATCACAGTGGGAACCAACTGTCATCTAGACAAAGCAGAGACACAGACAGTCGTAGTGAATACCAGAACAGTATATATTGATAGGATTTAGATGTACAGGTATTCCCCCTCCACAAAATAATGTCTAGTGTAGTCTTGTATTCATTGATTGTAACTTTGTAATTTGACCTTGGCAGCTTGTAAATTTTCAGGACACTATTCTTAAAAGCAATTCTGGCAGGTTATGCTTCCAAATCACTGGTTTCATGGTTGGACTTTATAGGGAAAGGCACATGTTTTAAATAGCTTTTGTGTAAAAATCCCACAGGGTATGCCAAAGGCAAACTAATGACCACTGGTGAAGCCACAAATGGAATTGGGTAATATATTGATATGAGCAGTAAACAGTATTCGATTTTAACAGCAGCTAGTATAGAATAACATGTCTAATTTAATTTATGAACCTAATTTAAATGTTGGAGAGACTTGACACAGAAAAACTAGTTGCTGTGTTGTTTATGTATTTTTATTTGCTGCCCATCAGAAAATGGGAAGGACATTATAACGCTTGATGTTAATTTGTTCATCTGCTTATGCTGTTGGCATTACTTGCCTGCTTGTGGCATTTTTGCAAGTAATTCTAGCTGTTCTTAATCCTGCTTCAAAGAAACAATTGATTTTCTTGTTATGATTTATTATCATTGATCAGTCTCGAATAACATATTTTTGCTTTTGGCACATTGTACAGCCACAGCTAAGGTTACCAATCTTTTTCTATTTCCCTCTGTAGGGAAGAAGTAACTAGGGCTCCAGAAATGCACTGCTCTTTCTTTGTGAGCAGCTCTGCCCATGCAAGTAAATCCCAGTGAATTCACTGGGATAATTCACGTGCACAAGACTGTGCCACCCAGGACCATGATGCTTGTGTATATCTCAGCTGGAAAGCCTCTTATATGTCTTTATGGCATACATTTTTAAAGATTTCCAAATTGTTTATATTAATAACCATGAAAGCCGAGGAGGGTCTGAGCCTGCCTGAAATGTAGTTTTAGTATAACCCTGAGAGTGAGCAAAGGTTTTTTGAACAAACAAAAAAAAAACAGCTTTGTTTTTGGGTATTTGAATGCTGACTTTATGAAGTGTATTGAAAGGAAAGAAAGCAGCTTGCTGCTAAGTTCTTTGCACACAATTAAATAAGCATTATTAACTTCTAGCTCTGTCTCATTTCCAGGTCTTATAGGCCCGTCTTGTTTCACTTTTACCTTCACTAAATAAAAATGATCATTATATTGTCGTAAAACATAACTAAAAGGGAAAGATTTCTCTCTGGCAACCACTGAAAGACAAAATATGCCATAAAACATATATATATGCTCTAGAAGATACCATTTACTAACTAATAAGAAAAATATTTCTGACCTTCACAAGGAGAATTATATTTACACTTTCTAATATTCCCTTGAATAGCGTGGCTCTCACTTGGCTTTTAGTATCAAACTTCTGSAAAAACTCTCCATTCTGTGTGAAAGCAGACTTCCCCCCAGTCATTGAGGGTGAAATGGAGGAGGGGTTTGACCTTCTGTGATCCCCCAAACAGTGGATTAGTCAGGTTTTCTACTTTTTAAAAGTGCCCCTTCCTCCAGCTGATTTGTTGGAATCACGAGTGTGGGTCAAGATGATGCTAATAAAGCAAGCAGCACCACAGCACAATATCTGTTGCATTATTGGTGTGATTTTTTTTAATGGGACTCTTTTTGTGTGTGGCTGGATATATGCAAAGCAATGCCACAGTGTTTCTGAGGTTTAGCAAAGTTGCTTTTAAGAAGAAATTTTCAGCAAAAGATAGATTTGCTGAAATCAGAAATGGATGACCAACATCGTGATGACTGTTTGGCTTTAAYGATAGCAGGATCTGGCACAGCAATAGAAATTCTCCTGCAAGGGTTAATTTGCAGAATCAGAGCTTCCTAAACAACAACAGCAACAAAAAAAATAGATTGGGGAAATTATTTTATAGCTCACCTGTTTTTGTTTTCCAAACTGTACTTAATAAGAAAATAAAGATGTTGGTTATTCCCATTCTGAAAATGGGAACTTGTGACATTGAGAGTCTTTTACCTTCACAAATTTACACTCTATGAATGAGTATCCAACTAATGTTTCAAGTACACTGTCTGAAACAACACTTAAGACCACAAGTATTGCAGGCTTAGTAGCAGTAAAAAAAAAAAAATCTATTTTTTTTATTTTTACTCTGAATCACCAATAGCTAAACAGCTGAAAGTAGAAATTCTTTATGTACATGCAGAGAAAAAATAGATTTGCAATGGAAACTTTTTTGGGAAGTATGAGTCTAACAGTATTTGAAGTAGATGAGATATTGATCCCTGAAATAAATAAATAAATACAAACGCCCAAACCTTTTAAACTTCAAGTATCTGCAAAGTTAACAACCTCACTTTCAGAAAACTGATTTTAAAAGTCCCCTTTCTTTAAAATTGCCATGAAATAGGACTTCTCTCGCCTTTCCATTTTGAAGACAATAGCATGCTTGTATTTGCATGTGGCAAGGGGAAAAGTGCACAACCTCAATAGTGAGAAACCTTGTGGTCCAGGCCAGTCCAATTTAATAAACAAATATGTTAAAAAATTACAGCCAGTGTCCAGACTGGCTATTAAAATACCAAAAACAGCAAAAAATCCCCATCTTCCAACAGCAAACCTCATTCAGGTTTGGAGCTCCATCTTTTTCCTTTGTCTGTTCCTGGGAACTGAATACTGTTAATTTGGTAGTATGCACTTGACCAGGGCCACAAAGAGATGTCTTCAGAATAATAGCAGGTCTAAACAACGCTGCACACACACAGCTCTCCAGGTTCGAATCAGCTTCAGTCCACAGGCCACATAAACACAGCTCCAAGCCCTAAGCCACTGTACCTTGCCTTTCAGCTGCACTTTTTATCTTATATCAAGTTCCACGTTCTCGGGTTTTGAGGCTCAAAACAAGCTGTTATGTCCAGCTGCCCTGGCTCATGGCAGCAGCATTTTTATTAGCACTTTTTATTATTCCCCAGTAAGCTCCTACTGTTCATGCAGAGGCCACCCCTCTCTTGTGCAATAGCTCTGCCTGCAGCTGAGCAGTGATTTCGAATCAGGAGCAGCACTGATTTGAAACCCATGAGCTGACAGCCCTGTAGGTCATAGCTGGCCTCAGCTCAGCAAGACAGMGTATCACTTCCTACCTCCCCTGAAGGGGTCGGCAAACTCTGAGGGCATATGCAGAAATATCACCAGATATCTGCCAGTTTTCAGGTCTGAGTTGAGGGCTGGGAGGAAAAAAGAGAGAAAGAGAAAGAAACTGCATGTAAAGCTCGATAATCTGAGAGGGACCTATTGGGTAGCCGAGTCAAAAGGGTAAATTAATGTTCCCAAGTTTATTTCCCTAAAAGGCTGCAGGAGTAGTTCAGCTACAACAACTGCAAGCACGGATGGGAACTCGGCTCTTCATGCATGGGGTCCTGTAAAGCCCTCTGCTGTCCAGCACCAGCAGTGCAATAGCACAAGATGTTCAACCTGGCTTTCTTGGGGGGGAGCAACTCCTGCTGCAGCTTTGGGTCTCAGCTATTTTTCAGTGGTGTCAGGCAAAGCATCTCCTAACTCATGAGTCATATATGCTGCCTGCCCAGCTCTGCCCAGGCTGCATCAGAAGTTTGGGTGCTGCTTGTTTGCTTTCTTATTTGTGAACATCAGGAGGCCCATACATTTTTCAAGCTTTCCTCCAAAATGGTCACAAATTTCCTCTTCAAACAAATTTTAAAAGTCTGAGAAAATGTTATCTTTACAAGTGGGTTAAATAAAAACACAGGGCATCACAAAACAGAAGATAAACTTTTAAGAGCTGGCTGCACTGGAATATGATTTTGGTACATATTTTGAATAAAATAGAGTATGTCACTAATTTATCTCCCAACAGCGAAGCAGCTTGCTTTTGGGTCATAAATTCTCCTCATAGCTTGACACTAAAAATGTTTATGGAAAGAAAACTTTGACTTATAATCAAGATTCACTGAATCAGGAAAATTTTTTTATTTTTTTAATTTTGTGCCTGTGTGACAAAAGTAAATTTGGAGCTGATGAAATTGGTCTATCTATAACACATAACTTTTATAGAGATTAAGCTACCCAGTTCATTTATTTAGTAAACCTCAACATAATATACAATGAAAGAGGAAGCAGTCTTGTATCTTAAAAATGTCATTTCCTCTAAAAGATAAGCTTAGCCCCAGCCTACACACAAGTAGAAGATGTCACAGAAAGACAAGCAGTTATTATTAAGAGGTATATCTGCATGCAAATACAGTGCGGATTTTATGGAAAGAATGAATAAAATAAAATCCCTTTTAAAGATAAACCATCACTGCATTCCATCTGGGGAGGGGGTGGGGGAGGAGCGGGGGAGAGAGTTAAAATCTGAACCACCTCTAAATCCTTCCTTGCAGCCTGCAGCCCACTCCTCCACCTCTTATGGGTATCTGGTATTGATTTCCCAGCCTTAATAGACCATTATGGATGAAGCACTGCTGCACTCTGACATGCTCATTGGTAGGAATGTGCAGTGGCTTGTGAACAGTTATTTGAAATTTTGCTACCAGATGGCTGCAGCTTTGCAAACCACCTGCCACAAGACTGAGCCATTCTGGCGCTGGTTTGAGCAGGAGCAGTAACTGCTGCAGCTCCAGCTTCCCCTTCTGGCTGCACCAAGAGAGCATGAGATTGCAGATAAAGATGGGAKGGTGGAGGACATGGAGCAGCACCTCCAGCAGGGATGTGTCTTGGAATATCTGCAGTCTGTGCAACCAACATCTTACTGGACTTGGGGAGGAAAAAAATGGGGGGGGGGAGAAAGATCAGCTAGTGGGTCCAGATGAATTTACAGCATACCAATCCAATGACAGATATGCCAAAGCAGCATATGTCTCTAAAATGTAATTTATTAATAAAAAACTCTCTCAAGCACAAAAATCAGTATAAAATCACTGACCTCACTGCA
Source organism: Oceanodroma leucorhoa (assembly GCA_030449065.1). Classification (NCBI taxonomy): domain Eukaryota; kingdom Metazoa; phylum Chordata; class Aves; order Procellariiformes; genus Oceanodroma; species Oceanodroma leucorhoa. The sequence goes on from JASVER010000012.1 coordinate 17,524,757, forward strand.
CTCTATTCTCTACATTTAGTGTATTCATTACTGACCATATCTGTCCAAATCTATATTTCATTTATCTTATCTGTAGAATAGATACAATAGATGAAATTATTTCTCTCAACATTCTGACTACATATAATTTATATTTCTCTRTAATAATCCAGGAGTAATCAAAACATATTACTCTCTACCACTTCCCCCTTAAGTCCCACGTTACTTTCAGATTTAGTTTATCAATGGAACAACAGTGTTTTGTCATATCCAGAGACTTGTTTAAATTTTGTATGATAAATGTGTAAAAAATTGAATTTACATTTACAAACTTAGGTAAAATAACATTAATAAGCGGGAGCTTAAAAGGTGCTACAGAGCCCTGTGAGGGTTTTGTGGCCAAGGTGAAAAATCCAGAGTTCACARTTACATGCTTAATGATCAGTAAAGTTAAACAAGCGGTAAAGCACCTGATGAGTCATGCCCTTAGGATATAAAAGCTTTCTTTAGACAGTTTTTTCCTTCGGCTTCAAAAATTAAAGTCTTTGTATCTCAATTTCTGAAATATGGTCCTCCCAGAAATACATTTTCCCAAAAAGGTAATTAAGCCAAGCAAGTATTTCAGGTATTCTTCTTCAACAATCTCTTCTGAAAAACTACAATTTTTCTGCATCACCTCACTTGTAAAGCAACCTGGAATGTCAGCTCCAGACTTATTGTAGCCAGTAAGCCTCAAGAATAAGTTCATATTGAATTGTGAAACATGAAATGGAAATGAAAAAGGAAAAATATCCACTCAGAAAACATCAGCAGCGCCTGTCCAGCATATGAGTGCTACTATGTGACAGATTGTGATTCACAGTGAGTGGGCTGATAAAGAGTGTATGTATGTAGATTAAAATGTAGATTATATGTGCAGCAAGCAGTATTTTTTTCTTTTTACATAAGAATTAGAGAAAAAAGAAAAATCTGACACATTTAGGTTTGCTAAAGTTTCAGTTTTCTTAAAGGGTTGGATGCTATCTCCCTGGCTTGTTACCTACATCTTGCTACAATGTATAATATTTTAATTACGTGATCACTTTACCAGCACTACAACTGTGATTTATTTCAAAAGGTTTTTGCCTTTGAGGTGTTGGTATTCAGCATCATATCCACTAGATGTCACTCAATAGTCATAACCATTTCCAGCATTGACATAAACGAAAAAAAAGAAAACAAACAATAAAAAGGGCAACAAATTCTATGCTGATTTTTTTTCCTTCAGACTCAGAATTATGTTCTTTCAAAAATTCAGATAGTCACTGTTTAAAGTTAAGATGTGATGTATGAAAGGTTGTCATCTTCACTTCAAAAATTATAACTTTAAGCCTGTGTGCTGATCCCATTTAGAAGCCCTGGCTGCCATCTGGAAGTTCTTTAATGAGTCTGGTTCTTTAAAAGAAAGGGAAAAAAAGAGCATTTGGAGGGTGATGGATTTGATGCTAATGGGTAATTGTGCCTCTGGACTGTGAACACACTGTTCAACATTTTGATCTGCATGATGCCTAGTGACATTGATCTTCAGTGAAGTTGTTTTCTAGCTTATATGTTCATGCCCTCTGGGTTTTTGCCATTAAGAGATGTTTTGAATCCACATCAACCCAACAACGTCCATTTAACAGGATGGATGGAGCCTCTRTTATGCTGCTTGCAATGGTGTGTTTCTACCTGGATGTTCTCTAGCTCCCACATCCAGGCATTTGTTCTCATATGGCTTTCAGGTACTGTAATCACATCACAATGCAGTTGGCTTTTCTTGGGAAACTAAACGAAGAGATTTTTCTCTAGCCTTCAAACGCTTTTGTTGGCTTTTTCCATATTCCCTCTGGCTTCCAAACAGCCTTTTCAAAATATGGGTACTAAAACCATTCCCAGTGTTGTAACACTGGAAATATTGCTTATGGGGAGAAAACAGCTTCACACACCTGCTTTTTACTGTTTTATATCGTTTTCATTCAGAAAGAGGCCTATAATCTTTTTATGATATATTTTGTTCTTAAATTATTTCAGAGATACCCCGCTGTCCCACCTTCCACTAGATTCTTATTTTCCRTGATGTGACTAGCATCCTTCATGAATTCCTATGTTCAGTATATATTGACAGTTCACTTATTCCCCCAAATCCCAAAGGAAACTGCTACCTCTGAGGAAGTCGTAAACCTTTATCATCTCATCCTAATCACCAGCAACAGTGACATTTTCAAATATGTATTGCAAAGACATGCAACAAATTCTGCTCAGCTCTATATTCAACCCTAGTTCTCAGAACAAGGAATGCTGAAAATATTTATTTACTATTCTGTGTAAATTACTCCTTACATGCAAATTAAACTCACTATATAATTTGCATAAAGAGACTTTGTGAAAGGATGAGCTCACTGTCACTCTGGAATGGGCTGAAAGGTCCATAAGAAAACAACCCCTTGCAGCTTCTGAAGAAAACCTCCTCCTACATTTGATAAGACAGTCATAGCCTAACAAATCCTTCCCTGGGAAGCTGCACCTCAAAGGCAGATCTGTTGCTGTAGCTAGAGACACAGGTCACACCTAAAGGCCACAGCCAGGTGGGCTCCACTATGCCAGAACTCTTCAAGCACACAGTGAATGATACTTTTGGGCCAATTCACCTCATCTTTTAGCAAAAGACACTGACTTACTCACAAACATCAAAGCTCAGTTGATCTTGGTTCATCATAAAACTTGCAGTGGTTAAAGACCCAGAGTCTCCCTTTTGTTTCTTTCCCACAGGCCTAGATGATGACATTTTAATCTCAATAGGTTTCTCTTTTCAAATGCATTTCTAAATAGACCCATACCATGATATGGAGTCTAAAATTTATGAAAAGCTCTGCATGATTTAAACGGGCCCCAAAACTACCTGTCCCTTCTCAAACTCTTTCCAAAGGCCAAATACAGCTATATTTTTTATTTTTATATTATTTGTAATGATAATTCTGCTGAGAGGAGGTGGGCCATGTTTCTGTAGCAAATATACAAGCTTATTTTCTACCATTTGTCTACTGCTGTGTAGGAGAAACTTTTTTATGAGACCTGCTTCCAACTTCTGCTTTGCTATGTTTGGTTATAGAAATGGGCCAAGAGAGTCAAAGGTGTTTGTGTGATCTTGTTTTTGGACAACATTGAATTGTTGCATTCATCTGGGGTTCCAAGAGCGAAGAATTTAGCCTCCTTAATCACATGGAAAACAATTATAAAATAATAATTTTCATAACTGATTATTACAAGGGCAGGATAAAAAAGAAAAGAAGGGAAAGCATGTGGAAGTTACAGAATTAAATAAAATTTTCATTTTTTTATCAGCCTCTGTTAATTCCTTTCTCTTTTGCCACCAGAGTTTTAACAAAGAAGTTTAACAAAGCGTTGGAAAATCTGTTTGGCAAATCTATCAGAGGGTGCTAACAAGGGAAATAATGGACCTTTTAATGGCAAAGAAAAACAGATGCTGAAGTGAGCTGGAATGATTGTTGCTACTGCTGTTTCTGTTGTAGCTTGATCCTCTTTCCTCAAAGACAAAGCAAGCTTGCAAAGGGCAGAAAATAAAAAGAACTATGGAGATGAAAAAAATGCAGCCTCTGTTTCCAAGGCTGTCTCTCACTTGCTATCAGAGAGTGGCAAGTCCCCAGCACAAAGTCTTACCTGTCGTGCTTAGATCTGACAAACCTCTACAAGTCAGGCTATTTAAAACTTTGCTTGAGCAGCCTTTGTGATCACAGGCTCTCTGACATGCTACAAAACAGTCCTAGCTACCAAAGTCCAACTCTCGATCAAAAACAAAAGGAGAGGAAGAGAAGGGAAGAAATATGCAATACACTGGAAAATAGGGGGGGGGGAAAAAAAAACAAGGGGAAAGTGAGAGCATGACTTCAGGTGTCATAGTCTGGCACCGACTAGGATTTTGTTGCAGCCAACGGAGATGGTGATGACACATGCGTCCCTTTCAGCTACCCAGTGCAATAAGGACATGGTTCAAGAGGAGGAGGATGTCCCTGGTGGTGCCATATTTCTGATGTAAGAGCTCACTGTCCTCTGGCACTCTCCAGAAGCACTGCTGCTTTCTGGACATGAAGAAGGGATGATGGACAGAATAGCTTAAGCTTTCATTATTCTGGTTACTATTTAAGTGAATGCCCAGCACACCAATATTACTGCATTAATTTTTATCCACGTGCCAGTTAATTACCCACCTTGATATCACCACATTTGGTTAGTCCATTTTGACTAGACTAATTCACATTCACATTTGCTGACTTTCAGCTCATAGGCTGAACTGAAGCATTTTTGCTTTAGAAGGCTTAAAGCAGTAGTTCCCAARGAAATACCTCCTGAGGCCACATCGTACGAATACTGGAACTGCACATCATTTTAATCCAAACTGCAGGACTGCACTTGCTATCAGGTGAAGCTATTTACCCCTGTGGAATTTGGAAGGAAACAGGTAGGAGCTGCACTGCTCCACAGATTTGTTTTTAAATGAGGCATATTTTAAGTTACCTGGAGACTCCAAGCAAAACAGGGGTTCTACAAACAAGTACAGAAATGGTTTCTCCTCCACAGAGTGGATATGGTACAGAAGTAGGCACACAGTCAAGAAGCACAAGGAGAAACAATCCAAGTTGTCCAAGGGCAACGAGCCATTTGATAGATTTCTGACTTCCGCTTCAATGCTTTATCAATCCCATACAGATAGGAAATGAGTATTGAGGGCAATCTTACTGCTCTCTGAAATAATGGAGATTTGCTTTTCTAGTAGTTAATTCAATGCAGAATCTATTTTCTGAACAACAGTAGATGTGTCATCTGGCTTACCTGGCTGATGTATTTGATCAGATACATACATTGTCCTAAGAAAGATATAGTACACATCTCAGCATGGCAGGGGAAATTACTGCACTTATAAGAAAAGTAGACATATAGCAAAGAAAGAGTAAAAAACAATGACTTGACTTTACTATAATTCCTTTGTAACTACTGTGCAAGGTTGGGAAGAACAGTCCATGATGTCAAAGTCAGCATGTAAAAATAATTATCGAATGAGTCCAACTCTGAGATGAAGGAAATAACTGAGTGAAAACTCTTTCCAGTGAAGCAGCTGTTAACTGGGCTCATCAGTCCAGTGAATGTAGAGGAAAATGAAATGAACTTCTGACCGACTGCTCTTTGGAGAATTTTTTTCTTCCACTCTCATTCACTGTGCCAGTTCCGGGTGCCTGCACTGAAATGGCATGCTTGTTGCAGGCTCTGAGCCATTAATACTGTCACTACTTTTTGGACCTGCAGAAGCTTTTCAACACTTCTTCTCCACAGGATTTGTGATAAAGGAAAAAAATCCAGCACAAAGACATAAGCCTGCTGTCTCTTGAAAGTAATGCCTCATGCCTTCCCTGAGAGCACAGAGAGCGCTCCAGGGGCTGAGACCAACACAGCTCAGAGAGCTTCTGGGCTTATGCCGAAGGAAATTACTCAGCCTCCTACTCTCGCCTGTCTCTATTCAAAGTGGAGACAGTACAGAAGAGACACACAGCTAGTTTAGGAAGTGTTCAGAAGGAGTTACGTTTTGTGGTAAACCCCAAACCCCAGATACTATTATCCTTTTCTTAAAAAAGATATTTCCCCTCAGCAATATTCCTCTATTGCTGTTCCTGGCGTGGTGTTCCTTCGCAAAGGTTTTCTTTCTTTCTTTCTTTCTTTCTCTTTGTTTTTTTTCCCTATTCTTTTTTTATTTCTCTTTAATCTTCTTGGAATAAGGACTTTATTAGCTTTTTCTAATCATATCAAGATTGGCCTTGTTTCCCTTATAAACAGCACAGATGTGAAGACATCTAAATTGATAATAAGAGAATCCAAAACCAAGTTATGTCTTCAGTGATTGCTAAAAGGCTTCCTTCAAGATAAGACTCAGCTACCATCGCCAGGGGACCCTGAAAGCTCACACCTGAATTCAACAAGGATGCGTCCTGTGCAGCGTATGAGACCTATACATCCCAACTCTCCTGACCAGGTAAAAACACCAGGCACACTCAAGCAAGCTATCCACAGGGAGTCTATAAACTGTCCAAGGAGACCAAAGGGGGAAAGCACTGCATGAAATACTTGCAGATGCAGTTGCTCAGGACACCTTTCCCCCCCATCTCCAGAGCAGTGCGGCGCAGCCACTCTGTGTGAAATAAGTATTTGACAATGGAAAGCATCTCAGACCAGAGAGCAAGCTTAAACTGTGCTTAGCTTAGGTAGCTATTGCTAATCTTAAAGGTTATACAAGCAAAGCATCAAATTGCCATTTGTTTTCACTGAAGTCAGAAAGAAAAAAAAAATCACAAGACTCTTAAACATACATCTGCTTTTAAAAGCTTTACGTAAGAGAAAGGGAGTCAGCCTCTAAATAAACTCGAAGCCCTACAACAGTTACATGAAAGGGACTAGAGTGTTCTGAAAACTTGAACTGTCTCTTAAGAACTGAAAAATTGATTATAAAGGAGATCCTGTCAAAAGAACAGATGTATTAAAGGTAAGACTTTCTTTTGAAAGGCAATAGGTTGGTGACTACAAAGACAAAGGAGCTTTTAAGGAGCACTCTGAAATCCTTACACCACTGAGCTTTGTACAAGGGCAACAGAGATTCACACAATAGGGTGCACTTGATGCTAACTGAAGTATTCAAATGACAGTTTGAAAATTTAGATTTACAGATGATTTCATTAGTTGCTCACTAAGCCAGGTATACAGTAGATTTTAAAAGGCTATCTGTACTAGAACTACAAAAGAAAATCTCTTAATGCTTCTTTTAGTTATAGAATCATAGAATAATTTGGGTTGGAAGGAACCTTTAAGGGTCATCTAGTCCAATCCCCCCTGCAATGAGCAGGGAGATGGTTAGGCAAATGTGTATCTTTTCAGTACTCTACATCTCTGCAGCAATAAGTGATAAGGGTAATTAAGCAGTAGTTAGGAATCTGCTGAGTGTTGCATGTCCTTAATGTGCTTTAAGGAAATTCTAACATTACAGATGCATGGCTTTCCTATTACTTGATAATTGCATTTTGAAGTTTAGCATTTTAATTATGCTAATATGCATGGAGTCATATTTTAAATTTAGTACCTTATTTTATGTGCTGTAAGTATTTACCAAGTGCTGTAAGTCTTTGCCCCTAGATTAGTAAAATTTCATGGAAGTCTGGACTTTAATATCCCATCACTTTATCCTCATATTCTAATTAAATGCTGACATTGTTTAAATGAGTTAAATCGAGTATGTTGTTTTTGTGTGTTTTTTGCCAATTCAAAACAAATTTAAATGAAGAGCCTTTATGAGAGTTTCATGCTCCTTCTGGCATGTTGCATTATTATATCATCATGTAATTTAGAAGATTATGTCACTCCCTAATTCATTCTCCCAGTTGTTTAGGAGACAAGTTTGGCCTCATCAATTCGGGTTGAATATTTTGTCGCCTGGCTTAGCTATGTAAGGAACAAAGTAACTCTTAGTGAGTCACTTCTGAAATTTGAACAAGGACAACCGCAGGATACTGTGGTGGGGCCTTGTAAAAGGGACTGGTGATCCAAATATCAGTTCAATTTTTGAAACACCTGCTTTAAGACACATGTAAACAAGTCTCGTTTTCAGAATAGAGTTGCTTCACATTTTCTAGAAAATCACAGTTCTCTTAGGTTTCTCAACCTTGGCAGCAAAATAATTAGTTGTTTTGAAAGCTTAGGCTAAAAAGTAATTAAAACAAACTCTCAGAACTGATTACCCTTCTTAAAATGGCTTTCATACTTACAAGCAGTGGCTTTAGACTGTACTCTACTATCTACGTTTAAAGTCTGTCTATAACCTACAGCTGAAAAAATAAATAAGGACAATCAGTTGTGTTCTGTCTATTTTAATTTTGTAATTGCATCAAAACAGATGAATGAATGTGCATTAAACATGATTTGGCTACACGACTATGGCACCACTCCAGTGACTCAGGAACCTTCAAAGGAGAGAGGAAGTGCAAGAGAAGGGGAAGTTACTCTCCAATATTAACATGAGAAAAGCAAAATACTATAAATCTGAGGTAGTTTTAATAACACCAAAAAAATTGATTAGGCCATCTGGGCAGGAAGCAGTTGAGAGAAATTAAACGAACGTACAAGGGAAAAGTGACTAGAAAGGGAGGACAATGAAAACCAGAAAACATTCTGAATAGCAAAAATAGCATCCACCAAAGTGACAAATGAAATGGAATATGGTACAAAATAGAAGAAAAAATACAGTAAAGCTATCCTAAGCTGAAGTAGTTTTTGAAGTTTCAAGTACATTTTTACAAACTGATCATCGGCTCTCAAGACCATTTAGCATCTGAAACACTGTACTGTATATGAGATTCTATTAGGATCATTAAAAGATCACATTGTTACTTAAAACAGTTTGCATTTATTTACCTGTAACTTTTGTTTCTCCACACATTTACTCTTGCTTTTGTTTCATTGATAAGGTTACCTAGCATTAGGGAACACAGAGAAAAGAGGCAAAACTAAGAGGGTGCACTACCAGCAGGTAGGCTTGAGATGAATATGCAGTCCAGCATAGCCATAGCTTCCAGTCCCACACATGTCTTAGAAGGTGGGAAACACAACTGGCAGTCTACAAAGCGTTGCTGTGGGGACTAATGTCCTTGGGTTTGGGGAGGGGGGGGGGGAGGAAGACAGCAAAGGGTAGAAAAGGAGAAGACAGCAGAGAGGCACCTGATAGCTATGAGTAAATCAAAGCAAAGTCCCTAAGGGGAGATGCTGGCATGTATACAAATAGGGTAGGAAACACCTGCTTCATGAATAAGCTTGAAAGGTATCACACCTGATAACCCACTGTGCTTCCTCTCCAGTAATCAAAAGGTAATCACTATGCTCCTGGCATGATTASGATTATTTTTAAATTCTATTTGCAATTGCTTGTCTGCAAGAGGAATGTTTAAGCAAATTAAGACAAATCAGCTGTTGGCATCAAGTCAATGTCTGCATTCCACTATCATCTCTTAATTTCTCATTCTTTTTACTGACCTGACCCATGTCACTAGAATTACAGGAACCAAGGGAAAAACCTGAAAATTTCAAAATGTCCAGTACTACAACACTTTTAATTTCTACATGCACAGGATCTCAGCCATGGTTTACTCAGGAATTTGCCTTCTGCCCAGCAAAAGAACTGAAAAAAGGAACCTGTAGCCTCCCCCAAACCTGAAAAAGCAGAGGAACAATGATTTGTGAACCAGTTTCTTGTTTTTTAAAAGTATCTGACTCAAAATATTTGTATTGCTACAAGTTTACCTTTGTGTTTAGAGCATATTTCCTGTTCTTCACACTGCCAAAAATCACCAGTGCCTCCAAGCATGACTCTAAGTAGCTTCCTCCTGTGATCTCAGCATTTAATAGTGGTGGGGAGAACGCAGAACAAGGAATGATTGTGCATCTTGATCACAGGATTTCTCACCAAAAACTTTAAGGAGGAGAACTGAGAATAGGAACATTTAGGAACGTTTCCTCACCACAATGAAGAAATTGCAACCAAAGTTGTGATGCTTTTATAGAGACAGAGCTGAGCTTTGCCTTCCACCTGACAACCCAGTAAGCCAGGGGATGGTCTTCCTAGCACAGAACAGAGCCATTCACCTCCTGCCTGCTCTGAAAGGAGATACCGGCATCTGATTTCCTGAAAGAGGTGTCAGCTCTGCTCCCATTACAGCAAATCAGTCTGGACTGTCAAGAGAGACTTGCACTATCTGGATTCAAAAGCAATTAATCCTAGTGACCAGCTTTTACCTGTTAGACTTTTCCCACTAGGCAACAGCCAGTTCAAACCCAGACCTGTACTATGTGCTTGTGAAAAGGATTGCATATACTCATATAATAAATACATGCCAAGCAGGGACAAAGTGGAACAAATTAAAATTCCCAAAGCATACTTAATACTAGCATTTCCCAGTTTTTTTAATATTTGGCAAACTTCTTTAACCAGTATGCGATGGTAAACATTACAAATGGTATGTTAGAAATACCTGCATCATAAGCTCCTGGGAGAATGCAGTCTGGACTGCACTGATGGCTGCCCTTTATGTGCAGGGGGTTTAAGCTCCCAGTTCCTTTTGGGGTCACTTTATCCCTGCRGGTACAAAGAGCGTGCCTCCACACATTAATGAAGGCTAGAGGTGCATTACTTGTCGCATGGCCCTACTGGGGCTACAAAAAACTTTCAATGCTTTCCTTCTCTTACATAGCCACACCAGGGCCTGCTGTACTGTGGCCTTCTGTGAGTCAAGTTGAAATTGTATTCTATTTCAGACTCCATAAGCAGTGAAACTGTCTAGTTTTCTATGTCTGTGCGTACCAACATTCATGCATCTTGCCTAATGCAGCTATTAAATTAAAAGATCCTACTGGTTCTAATAGGTCTTCCTGAGTCAAAGTGTTTTATCCATTCCACTTTAGGTAAAGCTCCATAGAGACTCTATTTATAAATGTTGTCAACATGTGGTTAATGCTTTTGACCTTTGATGGTAAGCGATTCTAATGGTTGTGTAACACAGCAGCAACATTTTTTGTTACCATTCTGGATGTTCTTGTTTGGGAACAGTCTGATGGCCTCTATTTCCCTCCCTTTCTCTTCCTCTCTCTATTTTTTGAAGTCTGCCAAATAAAAGGAATTATTTGCTCAGAGTGCAGACCAACTGACTTTTGCAGCAGCTCATGAGCAATAATCCACAGAACAGTGAACATGTCAGCTTCTGAGAAAGATATTGACATCCACCCCATCAAAACGCACAGTCCTTGTGCCAAGTTTTTTACCGTATCAGAGCCAAACTGAACATGAGGGAAGGATGTACCTGTGCTTGTGTTCATAGGATAAAGTATCTGCAGTTGCATCTTCCTCATATGAGCAATGTAATTACCTCCTGGATTCTGAGTTAGGGCAGCCGAGGGGAAATTAAGGAGGGCCAACTTAAAACACTTAAATTAAGCAATTGCTTAAATTATAAAGGAGGACTGGGTCTACTTTAAAGAAATGATAACTCAAACTTTGCAAAAGTTATGAAATTGTTCCTTTGTGTTTTCATCAACCCTTGTATTTATTTTAATTCACTGCTTTAGAGGTGTCCTACAAATCTACCCTAGCTATGTTTATTTAATGTGTGATGAACAGACAGGTGCATACATGATTTCAGAGTGATAGGAAGTAATAGTGACAGGTCCTAATCCTGACTGTTTGGAGATGCTTACTTAAATGACATCTGTTACTGTTATGGGAGGTATTTGTCTTCAAACACTTACCTTCACAGCTCAGCTGCATGCTTCCACCCAGACACTTCCCAGGTAGCTATCTATGGGAAGGCTACCTGAGTCATAGGGTGAGGATCTCCAGACAAATGGAGATACGGTACTACCTATGTTTGCGTATAGCTGAGTTCCTTATTCCCCAGGTTTTTCCAGTAAATAGTGAGCTAGAGGAAGCTAACCAGTGTTGAACCCCCACTTCCTAATCCAGACATTGGATCAGGAGCAAGGGAGCACAGGGCTGGTAAACAGCAGATACTGCAGATGAGGGTGAGGGAGGCAGATGGAGCCTGATGCCGGAGCTTTAGTATGTATCTGGGTAGAGGAAGCCTTGGACCGTGGAGGTGAAGAGTTTGGTTTGATAAAGTCATAGAGTTTAAATCACAGTCATGTAGGTAAGTGCAGGGAGGATGTGCTGCAGGAGAGCTGGAGACAAGGGAATAGAGGGATTCCTCCTCCTACATTTATAGACAGTACAGCACAGAGCAATTGCCTTCAGTGCCCTCTGCAGTAACAAGAAAACTGAGTTCCTGGTCTCCTACATTCCTGATTTGCTGGTTTAAGATTCTTCTGTTTCAGCTGTGTAGGAATTATATTTAAACTTTGGTTTGCAATGCAGGAGAGGGAATCTGTGATGGAAGAAATATTGGCAGTGTTCCTTCATCCTTTTTTGAGCTGTTGGAGTGAAGCAGTATATGCCCTCATAATTGCTGAGTTCTCAGCGAAGAAACAGGATTCCCAACATGCATTCAGGTCTGGGAAAAGGCCAGAGCCAGTAGTACCATGCCAACCCAATGTCATCACTTACTGGCAATCTGCCACAACAGAAACTGCACAGTTGAAAACCGTTTGGTTACACCAGTGGTTCAGATTTTCTTGCTGGAAGGATGCTCATCTCCTGTATTGAACGTTAAGAAAAGCATAACAACTCTAACACTACTATTTTTCCGGGGACGATGGGGGGAAATAAAAAAATGTTCCTCTGTGTAATCTTGATATCGCTCCCAGACATCTCCTGGGATCCTGGAAAGGAGAGCAAGAGAATACCATTGTATGTACACTTTATAGACAAGTGAACCAAAGGATGAAGAAGGTAAGGACTACATCCCAGAGAAGCACTGAAAATGCCGCTTATGCCAAGCAATTCCAGTGTGAAATCCAGACGTGCAGTTTAAATGCTCAAGGACCTAGGCTACTATAAGCATCTTCATGCACTGGTGGAGTCATGCAGCCATCTTGTCTCCTACCTAGGGAATACTGTCTGATGGGCATACTTTGCTTCTAGCAGTGTCAACATCAATGTCTCAGTCCAGACCAAGAATGACCTGTCAACATCAATGTCTCAGGCCAGACCAAGAATGACCTTTGAAATGATCCCTTCTTATGGTACTTTATTTCACGTTGTGGACTAGTCACAGCACGTGCGTACGCGCACACACATGATGGCCTTCAGGTGAATCTGTCCCAAAAGATGAGGACGAGGTGTGCATCTGATGCTCTCTAGCTGCTCAGGAGCTCTCTGTACACAGGCCCAGACTAGTGCTAGTCCAGAAGAAAACCCCTCAAACACCTGCTGTGTGACTGCTGGCTCCTCTGCACCAACTGTTTTTGCTCTGCGAATCTACTTCTCTTGGGCTACAACTTGCTGAGACCCCCTAAAACACAACTACACAGCAGCTACAGGCATCTCCCTGTTAAAAAGAAATGTTCAGAAGTGCTGGAGGCCTCACCTCTTGCAATCCTGAATTCTTTGTCATCCTGAGCCCAAGGCGCTTTCACAGTCGTGCCAGCTGCATCCCTAGAGAAGGGTTTAGCCACAAGTCCTCCTGAACTGCTGGTGTTTTGAGGAGCTGAAATATTCACTGAGTAGATAGCCAGGAGTATTATGTGGTAGCCAAGTGGTAAAGGCTCTTCCCTGGGGAAAGGCTTTGCTTTCTGCCTGGAGGTAACTTCATATGCATTGTGCAGCAGGAGATATTAACCTCCTTGGCATTAGGAACCAAACTCCAGGATTCCCCACCTGAGATGCTGTTTAGGTCAATGCATCCTGGGACTCTAATGAAAATAAATCTATAAGCAGATATTGCACAAGGGCCATGTTTCCTGCAGTCACAAACTACACAGCTGGACTCTCCTGCATGTCTCGTGGGCTGTCTGAAGTGTGTCCCCCAGTTAGCTTCTGGGGCACTACCTCCCCCCATGCACTGTGCAGGCAGTTTCAGCACCCAGCTGAGGTTTGTGAATTCCACTCCTGGAAGCAGCTGCCTAAAATTTAAGTGTAGCAATGCTCAGCACAACTACTCTCACACTCACTGGTGGATCTGGGCCAACGGGACAGGTCCAGGGCCAGAGCCAAAACTAGGAGCGTAACTCAGGCATTTTTTTGCATAGTTTGACTATCTAAATTACATTCTCAGAAACACAAATCACAGACCAAGGTGAGCGCAATAGGCACACATTAGCTCCCTTTCATTGGCACTAAAATGTGTGTTCTTGTTGTTTATTGCCACCACAATGACAGTCTTTAATTTTGTGCTAATTTGAGTCAGAAAGAGATTGCCTATGCAGGCAAAGGAGTACAGATTGTGATAGTTATTCTTGACATACTGCTTGCAATATATAGCCTCCAAGGACACTTCTAGCCAATGTCTTTTAACCTTCTTCAGTTGTGAATTACAGTCTAGGAATTTCATTACATGCTCATCTGTAAAGTTGCATACGGCAGAGTGACCTACTCCACATGCCCCAGTAATGGGACTGTGAGAGTAATTAGGGTAATGTGTTAATGTATGGCCCTTGGAGGACTTCCCTGACAAAAAAAAAAAAAAAAAGGGGGGGGGGGAAGAAGAGAGAGCCATGGAAAAAGGAGTAATTGACAGTATTTCTTCACACCCCTAGCCAGACAACATCTGTTCAAATTAGACTTTGTGAATTTGATACTATCTGAACAGCAGGTCTGTCCAAAAGCCACCAATAACTCTTTTTCCCTCCTTTTCCCTTTTCTACAGAAATAATCAGCTCTAAAACAAATTCCTTGGAAAAGGATATGTGCAAATGGATTTTTTTATGTCAAACAGAGCATTATTAACATCAGTAAAATCAACATGGGTATAAGGGATTGCTCATTAAAAGGTGGAATCTTCATATTCTGCTCTTCCAAGAACTGAGATATTTTAAAGACAAACATATTTCTTATTCATCTTTTCTCCCTGGTGACAAGTTGCTATTGGACACCTTATTCAATAGCTTTGCAGACACTCCTTGCAAAGAAGAGTGAGAAAATGTATCTCATCTGAAAATGGATTTTCTTTGAGCAGGAAAATCCACAGATCCAGCTCACTTGGCATGAGGATTACCATTCTGAGACAAGCTCAAACTGTCACATCCATCCAAAAACTATTTTTTTTTTTTGACAGAATATTTAGAAATAGAAGAAGGGGAAGGAGTACCCTATAGTTAAAGCCTCCTCAAGAACTGTAATTCTTCTGCTGGGTGTATTGGATTTATGGAGCTGGTTGCTAAAAGAAACAAAATTTAAAGCAAGAAAAATCTCTATATTTAATTTTACTACTAGAATTCACAAAATGCAGCTTTCAATGTCCCATGCAGAAGAATTCCTGCAGACAAAACTGTAAAATCTTATGCATGAGTATTTAAATCAGAAATGCTGGCACATTTGTCTAACCACTGTATAATGCTCAGTGTTCACAGCCATACAAGAACAGTCATACCAGGCCAGATCGAAGATCCGTCTGCTCAGCATGCAGTTTCTGATAGCAACAAGTAGAGGATATCTACAGGTAACACACAAAGTAATCCTTCCCCTGAATTGTCTTTAGAAAATCAGCAAACTAAGGGCAGTTAAAATAATTCATGAACTTCATCAGATGCTGTTAATAACAAAATTAAATTAAGCTGTGATCTGGCCATTTGCATTCCACAAGCAGAAAAATAAGAGCCAAAATTAGTCATTACTCATCCTAAATTATTTGGTCACATCTAAAACTATTTCAACAGATGAAATTATTTACAGATGGTTTTCTTTAGCTAACAATTACACTTCACACAAAGTAAATTATTTGCTTAATGTTTAGCTACAAGTTAGAAAACTTCTGAGACATCTGTAATCTTAGATCAATTTTTAAAAACAGGGACAGATACTTTAAACAGCTTTAACAGGAATTATTTTCCCTTCTAGGCTGATCCAGAACAGCAAATCAATACCACAAGGGTTATGTTATGCCTCCTTTTGCTGCAGAACAGCAAGCTGTTGATGATTTGCTTTTTGTAAATGGCTCATTATATTAGTAGAGAAGTCGTGCATTGTCTGTCTCTGAAATCACTGTGCCTTTAGGATTTTTCTCCCTTAATGAAGTATAGCGGCTCTTGAAGCTAGCGGTTAGAAGAAAGTTTGCTTTATGGAAAAAAATCTGAAAATTTACACATGATTTCATATACATGGCATCTTTGTCATGTTAGGATTGAAAATACTCCCCCACAGCTACCGATGAGAGTTCTCAGCTTTTTTAATGCCGTTCAGTTATTCCCTTTTTATGCTAAGTAAGGAATGTCATAAAACAATAAAATTAAGCTGCTTATAGGAAATGTGCAATAATCCATCCTCACTCAAGATAGCTAATGAAAACTGGGATTCATCAAATTCTGCTGATATAAGAGACTAACTGCATCCAGAACACATTTATCTAACATTCTGGCAACAGATAAATATACAGTCTCTCTTTTAATTAGAAAATCTGTCTCTCTCCGTTTGATTCTACCAGGCAGAAGCATGAATAAAATGAAGCTGCACGCTGCATGTACTGACTCACAAGTTCACTAAACAGAAAGGATGCTTCCAAGATCATTTTAGTTGACAATCAAGGCATCTGTGCTACAACCCATCCAAACGGGGGTCCCTAACCGAGTGCACACTTAAAAGGACAAAGCAATCCGACCTCTGGCTCTGCTGGTCACTATACAAACAGTGCCCCAGAAAGAGAGGCTCGTGCTTTAAGGGGACTTCAGAAATGTAGGCATAAAGTCAACCTGCTGCAAAAGGAGGTGGCAACAGCGAGGATAACAACTGCGCTGCAGGTGAAAGGCTTGAAAGGGAGCAGTAGAGCAATCATTTGGGAATGCACAGAGGAGGGGAAGGCTTCCCTGCTACTGTGGCCTGCAGTGGAGTCAGCGATGGAAGAGACAGTAGCCCTTGGATCACCCCATAGACAGAAAATGAAACACAGGATCTGTGCAGAGGCACTTGGCTATTTAAGCTGCGGCTGCTAAGGGRGCACAGTGTTGCTGTCCCTCCGCTGCTGCCCGCCGCATTGCTTTCTCCGGCAATCAAGGAGAAATACGGGAGCCAGATGTAGGCGGCTCTTATCCCCCTTTTCCTGCTTCTCTGCATCTATTTATCCTTCCCTCCCTCTTCTGCTCCTGTAAGTTTTATTTCTTGGCTCTATCCATAATACAATATTTTTCATTAAACTGTACTGAAAAGGCAGGATATTTGTATTGCTCAGGCTCAGGTGGGGATGAAAGAATAAATGAAGCTGGAGGCCGTGTGCTCAACAACTTGACAATTTCTATTATAGATCTTATTGTTAGGAACAATAAAGAGAAACTCTTTTTGTCCTTAATGAAAAAAAAAAAAAAAAAAGAAAGTCAGAGGCATATTACGCTTTAATTTGCAGCAAGTAGACTAGGAAAAAGAAACATTTAAGCAAATGATGAAAAGCAAACAAAAATGGGTTTTCCTCTTCCACCATCCATGGCAAATCAAGTCCCACTTATAGACCTTAGAAAATACACACTTTTATTAAAAGATAAGTTATTATATAAAAAGAATTGACCAAATGACCATCAGAGCACAGGCAGAGGCTGCAGTGTCAAGCCAGACCGAGCCAGGGCTGGTCACCAGGGTCAGCCACAGCCCCAAGGACCGGCCAGCGCACCCAGGGGAGAATAGCCGTGGGCCCCATGGCTGAAGAGCAGCCGTCTGGATGGCAGTGTTTTAGCACACACCATGCCAGACCAGCATTTCAAAGTCATATCTAACTCCTTTTACTGCCTCTCATTCAACAGTGCTCTTTTTATTTTCCTCAGAAGCATCCGCTGGAGGCATACGTTTACAGCTAGGTTTTGAAGCTACCTTTGCCAGTCTTCTGCCAGGACAAGGGCTGCTGCTTTGGCATGGCTGGTGAGGGCAGGGAGATGAACCCGACTGCAGGGGAGGGAAAAGTGGAAAAAGTCTTGTCTCACACCCCTGGACGCAGGCTGAGACTAAGCCGACCCCAGGGCTGCGGCAGGTACCTGACAGCTTTGGTGGTGCCCAGATAAATTATGTTTGTCAACACCTGCTCGGGATGACTTCCAGAAAAGAAGCAGTAAAATATAACCAGTATGTTAAGAATGTTAGAAATTAACTTACTATTTCTGGCTTTCATGAGTCTCTTCCTTCTATACGTATCAGAGGAGTCTTTTGAACGGGGAGTTTTTGTGCACCTGTACGTGCACTTCCTAAAAGCTTCCTAAAGCAATAAGGCCTCTTTTCAACAGGAGTTTGTACACCTACTGATACAGAGGGAGGAAAGGTGTAGTGTGGTTTCAGCTTGTACTCTTCCTTCCTTTCAGCTGAGATGCTTTTTCTCTTTCCTGTCCATTGATCCTCTTCATGAAAAAAATGTTCAGCTTCATTGTAGCTACTCTTCTAATGATCTTTAGGCAAAGGTATACTAAGGGACTTAAGAGATTTGAGTATTTCACCTGCATGCAGTGCRGTTTGACAGCCAAGGTATCTTAAAGCTTATTCTTACATAAAATGTATACAATTTTAACTGCACTAAAGCAATACAGACCCTATAATGTTGTTGTCCTCATATGAACATGTATCTATCAGTACATCTTTGTCCCCTACAGGAAAGCAGTAACAACAATAATATAAGGCATTTCTAGACTGGTATAATTAAATAACCCTTCAACATTTCAGTGGTTTAGCTGTACTAGCAAAAAAACTCTGTAACTGACTGACAGCACTAATCCATACACAAACTCCTTTGAAATTCTTCTAAACAAAGCTGTACGCTTTGGTAACAAATACAACATATCATATTAGCACAGGAAATGTGCAAATATACTGTTAGTTGATATGGAAGGATTTCAATAGATTTTTTTCCCAGTGACACACAAAGAACATTACAAATATATTTGCAAAACACAAAAAGGAAGGAGATGCAGACAATACAAGTAACATATTTAAATGGAAATCTGAAGTAATTTTTTTTTTTTTTAATTGTTTTAAGCAATTGTAGATAGCAACCTAGTATTCACAAGATAAGCCCCGATCTGGAATGCTGTCTCATTTGAACAGTAAGTGCTTTTTACAATTCACATATCAGAGTGTTTTTAAAGAAATACATCTTGGTTTCTATGCTTTCAATATCAATGAAGAGCTGCAAATCTCTCTTCTCATAACACTAATTTCAAGTGGCTCTTGCTAGGAGACAAGGCTTCTAAACCTATCCAATAAAATATTTTAAATACTCAGCTACACATAACATTTTCCGTATTTCCCTCTTTACTGACTAATACAAATTTGACTAATACAAATTTTATGTAGTGACAGAATAATGCCACAAACGCTATGGCATTATGCCACATGCTAAAAGAGTGCACGTGCTCTCCCATGACACTTGAGCACTGCACCTGTAGGCTTTTGGCATGTAAACCACCAAAGCAATACATTTCATTTGAGGTGAAAAAACTTAAATTCTGAAAGATGGAAGTGAGTAAGGATGGCAGCCTCAGTGGAAACTGGAATCAGTTTTCAAATCCAGATTCCTTAAATGCAGCTCAATAACTTAAGTTTTAAGCTTGAAGTTTGCAGATGTTCAGAACACAAACTCAGAGGGAGAGCCAGGCACAGCAGTGGTGCATGCCATTTTCACATCACGTCTCTGCAGATTGGCAGGGAGCCAGCAAAAAGTTATTTTTACCAGAGAGAAAAGCAACTTTCACTTGATAAAAATTTTAACAACCCTCAAACTGAGAACCTTTAGTTTATTTCCTTCTTGCCCCAATTTTTGTCACCCAAAAATGTCCAGTAACCTAGCATGTTTCAAATATCTGGTCTATTTATTTCCGTATTACTACTACAAAAGGCTTAACATAAACAGAACATAAAACAAAAAGAACTCTTCTGCACCATGTAATACCAATTTCTTACAGAAATACAATTATTATATCTTACAGAGAAAAAAAGCATCTTTAAAAAGAACTGCAAAGAATTCAAGGTATCTCTCAGCCCCTCAAATGCAGTTCTGGACCTGTAACTCCACAGTCTGACAAGGGCTCCTAAGAACATGCTCGATTCCAACATACTATTAAGTCCTCATGTTCATTTGGTATTAATCCCTTACAATGATATCACAACTTTTAACCTCAGTGTATTCATGTAGAGAGAATTACAGTTTTTGAATCTACAATTCAAATTTTGAATTACAGAACTGAAGACTTCTCAGCAGTGTACTTGCAAGCTAAAAGCTCTATCAAAGCCAGAAAAAGATCTTCTTTTGCCTATGTCAAGGCTTGGCTCACACAAATGTTAACCTTAGGAAGAAGAAAGGCTCGTTAAAGAATGTTGTGGCAAGATACATGCTATAATACTGTATTTGAGCTTTCTCATGGCAGATAGGAAGGTTCTGATGCTGAACCATCAGGCCGGAAATCAAGGTCTGAGATATTGGTTTTCAGCTCAGTCAGACTCCTTTCTGATTTTGTGACACCTAGTAGTTTTTCTATGCCTTTTTTCTGCCACACTACCCATCTCTATCTCCTGATGAGAAAAACAGACTCGATACTTCCATTTTGTGTTTCCAAATTGTTTTTCTTTTAGAAGTGCTTTATAAAGAGGGTAGTTTCTGTTTAGCACGTCTCCTCACATGTGTTTCACCAAGTGTATTTTCATTACGTGAGCTATAAAATTATGGGCCAAGCTCTCTCTTTTAAGAAAGTCCTTGATACAAAAGCTTGTTAACCAATCCATTGAGACATAAGTGGAATGTTAATAAAGTAGTATTTCTGAAACTGCAAAATACCTCCCAGTTGGCTGATCATACAGGTGACTCTTGTTCCACATGTACAACTGTTACATGCTACAGAAACTGGAAAAATGTGAAGCCACATCCYTAAAAAGGAACAGATGAAAACCAGGTTATTTCCCTCCTCTGCTTACTGAAAGAGAAATTAAGATTTTAGGTTAATTCAAAACCAGACATGGTTTTGTTCTAGCTCTTTAAAAATCTTTGAGAAGAAGAGTTGTAACATTTCACTTTGACAATATCGCATAAAGTTAATTTCTACCTTTTCTTTAGCATTGAACTGTTTATCAAGTTTAATCTGAGTTGCCATAGTACTTAATTCCTCCAAAAGCAGCAATTTTAGGGGGTAAATCTACCATTTCTTTGTACCTCAGTTTTTACCATTCCATTTCCACATCAGCAGTAGATACATTGGCCTAAATATGTGTTAACTGCTCTATCAGTAACTCTGAAGCAAAGCTAATCAACCACTGGGACACAGGACCAAGGAAAGCTACACACTCAGGTCTGRCTGTTTTTCTCTAAGATAGAGTACAGTTCCAATCTAAATTACAAGCTTGGTGAAGGAATTACAAGATAAGATCTTATGGCCTGAGTTATACAGGAGAGAAGACACAATTATATTGCTTCCTTTGAGTGCTTCCACCTCAAAGTTTCTATTGAGTCTTTCACAAAAGGCAATGCCATAACCAGTGAAAATGAAGAATATCCATGCCAAGTAAATATTCTAGAAGATTATATGAAAGCCACTGTTACCATTTCACTAGTTAGTGGAAGGCAAGTACTAGAAAGTATGATTTTCAAACTACATGGCAACATACTGGTGAATATGAAAACTCTTCGGCAGGTATGACATTGTCTTTTTGGAATATAATACCACTAGAGACACACAACAAGAGAATTCAATCAAACTAAACCATCACACTAAGGAATTTTAAATTTAAAAATAAAATATATATAGTAATCCAAGGAGATAAATTCATTAAAGTAGATTCAAAACAACAATAAGATCAAAACATTCAGAAGGCATGTGGTATAGTCCTTATTTATTTACTGTTGTCACTTCAGTACATAGAGCATCTCTGATTATGTCAGTTGCAAATAATGTCAGCAGAAGTGTTTACAGCCACTCAGGATGCTTAGGAGGGAAATTAAGTTGCTTTTTATCACTGGCAGAGTACTACAAACATTCCTCTTGAATGCCGCTTCAGGAACCAGTATTCAAACATGGTGGTCAGATTTAGAACAGAAAGCATCTCTGCATCTAAGTGCATGTGGGTGCCACAAACTGCAAGGCCAGGTCTGTAATSACTGCCATTAAATCCACACCGCCATTTACCCCTCCGCAGCATTTTCTGTTTACTTTAGGGTAATTTACCATAAAACTTAGCCATTAAAAACAGCTATGCCTAATGTTAGGACAAGGATGTCCCATGATGTGTTTCAAAACATCTAAGCATCCCCACATTTAAGATTTTTATTACAAAGGTTATTCAAGAACTATGTTACTGTTCTCTTATCCTGGTACTAGTGAAAAGGAGCACTATCTCAGCTGGATAATTTGCTATTTAGGACTTGAAAGTTCTATGCTGAAGGATTTTACTTTCACTTGAATTAAAACATTTCATTTTACTTTTTGGTGTTTAATTCTGGGGTTTGAGAAAGCTTCCTGGGGAAGAAATTTAACTTATGGCACCCTACTTATTAGTATATGTTGAAAAGTTGCTATCAGAGAGGCTAAGATAATTTCAGAAGTCAATGGCTGATAACGTGTGAGCGCTTGTACTTCCTCAGGTTTTATGACTATACAGTGGGAAAAGCTATTTATAATGTTGTCCACGAGGTGGCAGGAAAAGTTAACTAAAGCTTCATTGGTCCCTTCGTGCCTAGTTGTAATGCAGGGGCAGGAACTGCTTCCACTAATTAATAGACCCATTATGAACTGGGGAGCACAAGAGTTACCATAAGTAAAGGTGACAAACTCTGGATCATGCATAGGTTACTGAAAAATAGAAAAGCCTCTCGCTGAATACTTGTTTTTTGGATCTAATGTCTATGCATGTGTAATACGTGCAGTTATAAACACACTCCATTTTTAAGGAAATCCAATCTGCAACAGCATTCCAGCACTGTAATTGATATCTAGAGACCAATTTCATTTTTATTCCAACTTTATTTCGGCTTCGTTTTATAGAAAGTAGTTTTGCAATACTCAATTTATCCGGAAGGCAACAATTTAAAGGAATCCAGTGGCAAAAAAAAAAAAAAAAAAAAGACAAAAAATTGGCAAGAGTCAAAACATCAGATGAGGACAGATATATACATGATACAGACAGCTATTGCGGTAGGAACTACACTTTTAGCTTCATGTTAAAAAAAAAAAAAAAAAAAGAAAAAAAATTAAAATCAGTGACCCAACTGAAAACCATCCATCACTGATGTTCACACTTTGTAACTGGAACATTGGAATACCAAGTATTTTTACTGAGAAATCTCATTAGTACTTTCATATTTATCCATACTGCAACAACAAGAGAGCCCAGGCCACAACATAGATTTTGTACAGAAAAAGTCGGTCCCTAATTTGAGTTAAAAATAAAAAGAATGAGTAATGAAAAAATCAGCCTCTGCCCATATTTCCTAGAATTGGTGCTTTGTTCATCCTCTTTTAATTATTTCAAACTCTATTTGTCACTCAGTACATTTTCCTTTTCTTTCACAACCACTGTGCACAGGAAAAAGGATCAGTCTCTCAGGAATTACATACTGGTTAGGCAATAGCCATTAATTAAAATGAAACAAAGTTTTCTGGCTTTGTAGCAATTATTAAATGGTATTCACTTAATTTTGCTTCAGTAGAACACAAAACAACATTAGAGAATTTATTCAAATTCTGTCAAAATACCTACCTTGAGAAAAAATATCCAGAAAAATTTTTTCATAAGTTGGTAATTCATGTAAATGGACAGCCTGGGGCGAGAATGCCTAAAATACCATTACTTATTCAGATGTTTAAGTGATAATTTTTTGTTTCTAGAAGCATAACTGCCATAGTATGCAAGTTACATCTGGAGAAGAGGCATGAAGTAAACAAGTTCCCTTTTGTCATATGTAGCACAGAAAAGAGCTACCCCCAACATGCAGTGAGCAGTTTAGGAAGCCAAAAAACTTGGCAAGTATCAAGCTTCTATAATAGCAGATCGAACCATGCCACAGGCAGCCTGTGCTAAAGCTCTGCTGCAGATTCACGTGTGCTCTGCTAATAGGAAACTTCTTAGGTGATGGTGTCTTAGTAATTAGGAACTTTCACCCAAGTTAAATGACAGTGCTAAGTGCAATGGAGAATTAGTCTGCACGACATTTTCTCAAATTTCCCCCTCACTTTTTCAGCTTGGGAAAAAGAAAAAAAAAAAAAAAGGCATTTTCTGCAGAAACATGAGGAAGTCCTGAGGAAGACCTCCGGATTTTTCTGGCTGATCTGGGTTCTCTCTAGTTTCCCAAACTTGCTGAATCCTCCACTAGTCTGTTAAATGAACAGTCATATCTGTCATTGCAGAATGGCTATAAGATGGCATGCAACGTTACAGACCATACCCATAAAATTGACCGTAGAAAGTCCGTTTTCTCCATAAAACAACAGAAAGCCAGTAGGCAAAATGCAACTTTAACAACATGAAGACGGCAGTGGGCACAACAGCCCTGAAATCAGACTTTATCTCATTCTATAATTCTAAGAAAATTAACTCTATCCCAGCCAAAACCAGGACATATATTGACACTTCATATTGGGATCAGGAGAAAAGACCTGCTGGGTCAAGGTCATCATATATGCATACATGGGCAGAGACACYGAGTGTGACAAGGTCGTTAAGGCAGGAGGCACAACTCTAACTAAGGCAGAGCACCCGGACATCTTCCCCTTTCCTCAACTCTGTGAATGTTTCACAGCCAGAGAGAAAACTCAGTGCTGAGCATATGTGAGAGCAAAAAAAACAGAGATAGAGAAGCCAGAGATGGTGGCAAGTCTCATATCCAGAGCACAAGATGTGGCTGTTTCCTTCCCTAGCCCACCCCCATCTTCAGATCATCAGATGCTCACCAGCATTTTATTACATCATTCGTACTTTGCTTCTAATCACATGGATTTAATTCTCTCATTAGCACTACTTCGACGAGTGCTGCTACGAAGCATTGGAAGTGCCAGATTCGCAGTTACGGAGCAATGCATAAGGATGTGTTTGCCATTTACTGATTGCTTACAGTGCGGGCCTTTGATCCTAACCAAAGACAAACCCAACACTTCTGTAAGGATCTGTAAGGATCTTGAGTTTTTTCCTTTCATGGATTTGCTGAGAATCCTTAGGAAGGCGAGAGCTCAGCCTCATGCTATACTGCTTTGGTCTCCTAAGGACACYGATAGGCTAAATTCGGTTCCAAAGAGAAGGAAGGTCATGAAACATTAACTTATTTTTCGAAAACAGAATGGAAATGTTGTCTTTTTAAGATTTTCTTCACTTGCATCAGAATTGAGTAGTAAAGGGTAAACTGTTTTGCTTTGCCATTAACTTTAAAAGCATGCAATTTTAGTACTCCAYCACAGCAGAGAGGCTATAAATTAGCCTGTGTTCAGCAGAGGAGTGGTGGCCTCATCTGAAGTTCTCCTGGCTCCCGCATTCATTAGTAGCCTCTCTGCAGATGCTCCTTGGATCGGTACAGAACGAACTGTATCAACCCCATCTAATTTCCCTCCCTTGTTACCTCAAGGTAACAAGCCTTGGATCTGAGAGAGAAGTAAACTTTGTATCTTGATGTTAGTAAGACATGATGGTGCCCTGAGTCACATTCTTATTAAGAAGGAGGGCTGCGTGGCCAGTTCAAAATTGTGTGTATGTGTGTGTGTGTATATATATATATATACATATAAATCACGTAAAGGAGTTATCAGTGATTTGTTTTCTAAATGGAAGGAAAAGGAAGAGGGTTGCGCACGGAACTGTTTTGGATGTGGTACTGTTACAAGTTTTCTATAGAGACCTGAACGAGGAGGGACAGTGTCCTTAGTCAGTTTGGAAACAGGACCATGCTGGCAAGGACTTCAAATGTAAAAAACATACAAGTAACACTAAGAAGGATTATGCAAACTGCAGAAAGCAGTCTGAAGAAGAAAAACAAAACCTTCAAGATACAGTGCAAAAATTCCTTCAAGTGACAAGCCCAGGGTTTTGCGTTTGGGCAAGGATATGCGAGTGTACAAGATAGAATGGGGAAACTGGTCAGGAAGCAACTTTGCTGAAGATGCCCTGGGATTAGAGCAGATTACCTGACAAAACAAAACAAAAAAACCCCAAACCCAAAACAAACAAAAAAAMCCCTGGGATATGTAAACAGGAAGCCTATTAGTCTTATACAGTAATCCTTCCTTTTTATTCTGAACTGGTAAAGCCTGTGTTGGAATATGTAGTTTTCAGCATCACACTAAAAGAAATAATGGAGGTATTATAAAGAAGAGGTTTGTCAATTATTACAGGTAAAGAATTTGTGATTTATGAAGAAAGATTGTCACTTTTCCTTACCTCTCCCCTTATAAGCAGCTAATTAAGTCTTCAGATACAGAACGGTTTAAGCAATGTTATTTTGCCACACTAAGGCATTCTGGGAACAAGGAAACAGAAAAGTGTGGATCCCCTATGCTAGGTCAGAAAAGCATTAGACATCTAAGACAGTATAGGTAAGGGTCTGTTACAAACTTCCACCAAAATTAGAGATGGGTATAAATAAAAACTTCAGATACAATCATTAAAATTCTGTTATTAAAAAGACATTAGCTTCCTCTATATAGAATGGAGAGTGAATGTAAGTAATAAAATTCTCAGGAGCACTTGAGCATAATAGAAAGTTATCTTTGGACATTCACTAAGGCAACAATGTTTTAGGTCAAGATAATGCTGTTTTAAATACAATTTTGAAAGGTAGCATGGACCTTAGAGAAAAACTGATCATAAAAATGGTCCTGAACAGAGCTACCACAAGTTTATAACATAAGAGATCTGCAAATCAAGCTTATGATTGCAAAAAGGCAAATCTAGAAAGTCAGGGAACCCACTTGGACTGAAAACTCAAGCATCTAAACCAGAATTTAACCAAGTACGCCCTGAGGTAGAGGATTAGTGATGCTGCCACATCCTTGTATGAACATAATATAGGACCAAACATGCTTACCTCCAAAAGGAGAAAAGGATTAAGATAAAAGGAATAAGGGTATAGTTACAAAGATTAGCAAAGGGACTAATCACTAGGGAGAGCTTCATGTTATTGGTCATCAAGCATGGGAACAACACAAGCATTGCTAGAAGTGGAGTCAGAACTTATGAAGCAAATTAATAGAAATAACAAATGATTCAGTAGGCATATACTGGGAAAAAAAAATGTAAAAGAATATAAGTTAGTTTACCATGTAGTAGATGGGGTGAATTTAAGATAAAAATTAATCCACTCAAATTCTAAGGCTAGATTAATATTCTGCCTCCATTTTCAAGATGCAGAATGGAGGATAAGTAGCTAATGAGACGAGGAGTCATTACATGTAATATAGAAGCACATTGCCAAAACTTTACGCTCAATACATTCAAATCGGAAGAGTTGGGTCTTTTCTTTCCTAAAATGCTGACAGATTTTGTACTTGAAATCACAGGTCCTGTAAGAAGGGTTTGAGAGGGAGTATTTTGATTTAAAAGATGTCAAACTAAGGTAGCTGAAGAATAGCAAGGACCTATAATACCTGTACATAAAAAGGAGAGAAGAGATACCCATTAACCTGCATTCAGTAATATCCAAGAACTATGAAGAAGTTTTGGAGGAGGTAATTAGAAACAGACATAAAGAGGAAAAAGGGAGAAAATGCAGCATGCGTTCACTGAAGATATCTTAGATAAGCAACTTCTTTTCTATTAAGATAACAGTTTTACCAGCAAAGGAGTTGCTTTAATCCAGAATACACTTAGCCCATTTGATCTGGTCTAACCTGCACACAATGAATTTATTATCACTACCATTTATTARAAGAAGAAAATTGTAAAGCAGTTAAGAACTGGCTAAGGGAAAAATGAGAATAGCATTTGCTGACAGGGAAACTATTGGCATGGAGGAAAGTTATGAGTGAAACTCCACAAATACGGGTGCTAAATATTTAATTAAATGTGGTGGCACAAAAATGCAACAATATACTGAATAAGTGGTATGGATGAAAGTGTAATTCATTGGCAAATTGAAAGGGATTGAAACATCATGCAAAAAGGTCTGGAGAAACTTGAGGACTGAAGTGAAATGAAATAGAATATGAAATCAAAGATCATTCACTTAGCACTTGATAAGAATATTTCTTAAAAATCCA
The DNA here is from genome assembly GCA_030449065.1 of Oceanodroma leucorhoa. Classification (NCBI taxonomy): domain Eukaryota; kingdom Metazoa; phylum Chordata; class Aves; order Procellariiformes; genus Oceanodroma; species Oceanodroma leucorhoa. Next base: position 17,552,594 of record JASVER010000012.1, read on the forward strand.
TGCTCATGAATCAAAGTAGACCGAGAAGCAGGAAGATACAGTTGCCCTACAGAATGGTGAATCCACCACTGATGTATCACTGTGAGAGGACAAATGTGACATATCAGCCTACATTTTCCACAGAAATAGGAAAGCACAAAACACTGGTAAGCTCTTCACTGGAGATACAAGAYGCCTGAACTATGAGTAAATTCATCCAAAACAAAACACGGCTGTAAACCAGTCAGACCACTAGCATTATAATCAGAAAATCTGTAAAAGAGAGTGATTCACTAGGCCTACTAAGATGAAATGGTTGTTGTCTATCCTCATGAAGTAAAAATGCCAGGGAAGTAGAAGACATTTAAGCTAAAGGACTACACCACCCAATGAGCTTTAGTAGACCATCAGTTAATTTTGACTAGAAATTTGAAAAAGGTCTGACACAAGGAAAGTGATATTCTGGAACAGGTACTTACCAAAAGCAGCCAGGACAAGAAAACACAGTAGTATAGTTCAGAAAAGAGATCAATGACACGAATGCTTATGGCAGCAAAATCTGGACCTCTTTATCGAGGTGGTCATTTAGAGTACACACTCCAGATTGGAATAAGAACCTGTGCACTTTTGTACTAAGAGCAGCCAGCATAGTTGTGAAAGCTTGTCTGAATGAATCCAAGTTTTATAGGTTAATTTTGATTTGGGAGTTGGGTCAATCTTCTGGTCAGATTTGTTTTTCTTCTCTTCTCCATCTTAAATATGATTCACTTATTGCTAACATGTGCTGTGTCTGAGTAGCAGGAGGAAACAGTTCTGCCTCTGAAGCACAGGATAAAAAAAAAATACAGCTGGCTTGTGTATACACTTGAAAAAAAAATGGTCTTGCCGTTTTTACTCTTTTAGAAGTGTTGGGCAGCTTGTACTATTAATGCCATATCATTCTTTGAAGGCAGATTCTGATATCTGTGCCAGGAGAAGAAATAACTTTCATCTTTTAAAAAAATTAGTTGCTGGTGCAAGAGGTCATTACAACATTTTCCTGTGAATCATGGGCTGGATAATAAAGCCAATAGTCTAACAAGACTTCGCATCCCACTATTGCCCTGGGACTCTGAAGAATGCACATTGAAAAACTCAAATGCAAATTATCTGTGACTACACTCCACACAACTGCTATTGTTAAAATAAAACAATCAGTAAAATTCCAGAGATAGAAATGCTTATTACATTAGTGAGAGTGATGCACAAAAAGAAACTGACAGGATAGTACAGAATTTTATATATAAAAACCCGAATTAACCTGTTTTAATTCGGGYTTTTATATAATTGGATACGATCAGAAGTATTTATATCACATTATCTTGATAGCCTACAAAGTCACAATAGAGCTGTCTTGGACCCTAGGAACTGTATGTTAGAAGGCTTACCTCTTCATGCAAACATTCAACTACACATCATCATATTCACTAGATGGTCTGCCCCGTAGTCAAAAATTCTGAGATTTCTCCGCATGATTCAAATGATAGGCCCCAGCAGAAGAGAGAGTCCAGCCCAGGGCTGAAGCTGTAGTAAAATATATTTGTGAGGCACAAGGTCAATTGTTAATTCCTTCATGTTTGGGAGATGGCATATCTAAGATGTAAAAATCAAGAAGCCATCAAAACAATAAGTACCAAACCTGAATTTTTAAAAGAAGCAAACGTACAAACTATGCCCCTCCCCGCCCCCCCGCCTTCACGTTTTCTTTTTGTTCTGCAGACAGAACTGGTTGAAGTCAACAAGGTTGATTAAACACTGGAACAGGTTGCCCAGAGACATGGAAGGATTGACAACATTGAAGATATTCACAACCCACCTGGTTGAGACCTTGAGTGATCTGAGCTCACCTCGAAGTTAGATCCAGCCAAGTCAGCAGGAAGTCTGGAGCCATGCCCAGGGTTTTACTCGGGTCACTCAGCGTTGCCATTTGAGCAATGTCCCTGCCATGGGGCACACCAGGGATGCACCCTGCTCTGCTACATAGTAGGACACAACCATCTGTCTCTGTAAGTACAAGGACTGCTTTCCTTTCCTTGACTTCACCAGGAGCTCTCACTTCTCTTTCCCATGCTCCTGCGAATTAACCTTTGTTTGTGACTTTATCACATGTGCCTAGAATCCCCTAATCCAAAGTGTTAAGCAGGTGACTAAAACCACTAAGTCTGCCTTGCAAAAACTCAGAAATGTGGCCACATATATGCTGTAGGAGAATCTTGGATAGGAGTCAGAGGAGAGGTCAGCTCGTCCTTCTCTCTTCTGATTATGACCAGCTGTATCAAGAGTCAACCTACGCTATATCACTCAGCAATTTTTCTAAGAGTAAAAATACTTGGAAAAATGCTTTGCATGTGAGCCATTAGAAACTGGATCACCATAGAGGAAAATAGGAGCATCAGCTGATCTTCCTCTGTGGTTAAAAAAATGATTTTTTAATTTAAATTCAACCTCTGTTTCTCCTTTCTAAATGACTTTTTAATGTTGAAAATATTTCCATCGTTTCAGCCATTTTTTTCAGTCGTTTTCTTTACTTACAGGAAAAATTATCAAATTACTAAATATCCTACCATATTGTGGCAAACCTTTCTAAAAATTCTTAGCAATTAGTTGGGAATTTTTAAAAAGCCAGGCAGCAGCAATTTCTGAAGTCAAGGCCCAAGCTGATATATTTCGAGTGTCCATACATTAAAGAATGCTATTACTAAATTCTTACACAAAGGTTACTGGTTTAATGACACATACACTGTATCACAGGCAAAGAGATATTTCTATTTGAACATAGCTATCAATTAATTTTCAGTTAAATAGGGCCTGATATACCTAAATGGGCAAAAGTCAGTTTAGAGGGGTGCCACAATAAAATCAAGATTTAGTTTTTATATACATACATAAATATATATAAAAATATATACATTAAAAAAGCTGCACATACATGAAACAGGATCTCTCTTCATACTTGTGAGACACCAGTCTGTCACCAGTTGGCTAGATTTTTCTCTAGTGGTGCAGGTCTGGAAGTTACACAGAAAGATTGGCAATATCATCTCCATTTGCCCTAGGCTGTTTGAGTCCTCATAGACAATGCCAACAGAGCTTTCTTCCCATGCAGAACTGTAATTTTAGCCACCTTTTTTTTGCAGTCATTCCATTTCCTAAATTCTGTCTCTCAACTTTCCCCTCTTAGTTCACAAGCGCCTTGCGCGTAGTGCCTCACTACTGCTTCAAAAACACAGGGATAGCAGAAAAAGGCCATCTCTTCTCAAACAAAGAAAGAGAGCAAGAGTGCACATTTCTGTTAACTCAGACAAACCACCCCGAAGAATAAAGGAGTCCTTTCCTATTCAAGATCAGAAGRTAAGCCAGCACATCTGTCTCTCAGGGCATTTTCCTACTGTTACAGTCTAAATGAGTACTGAGCACCGGGGCATACTGTCACCCCAGAGAAGACAGTGTCCCAGATTTGCCAGCTTTTTTTTTCCCCCTCCTAACAGTAAACTTTGTTTTGGTGGATTTCATAAGATCTCAAAAGAAGTAATTTTTCAAAGGCTAATGCATAAATTATGAAGCATTGATCTTTCTTCCCTTATGTTTCTGCTCAGGTAGCCAAGTAGATGAGAAAACAGTGATTCTAGCCCAGGGCACGCTTTATCTTGAGGAAAATGAAATCTGAAAAATGGAATTTTTCCTTATATGGAATTMTGAATCCATGGCCAGCTCTCATAGTTTCATCCTCTTTGCAAGCACCATTCTTGCAATGGTGCAAAGTACTGAGACGCAGCTCCTCCTAGGCAGAACATCACAAGTTTTGCTGACTGATATTTCCATCGCTTCTCCCTTTGATGCAGATGCCTCACTGAGTAACATTTTCATTTTGTCTAGAACTATGGCAACCTGAGCAGCTGCCAGAAGGCAGCTTTGGTTGACAACTCAAAAGAGTGATTCTCAGGCAAAACAATTAGTGGTAACTGCTCTTTTCCAGGGAGGCAGACTTTTTGGCAAATCGCACAACTAAGTCAGAGAATTCAGACAAGGAGAAATCCAGCCTGCTTTGCCCAAAGGAAGGAATGCAGGTTTTTATAGCATGGAAGGAGGAATTCTTTTGGTCTCTCACTGTAGCTCCAAATACCAAAGCTGTCTGTGGCAAGGGTCTGCCCTGAAGGATGCTCCATGGTCGCACAATAGGCACCATCAGGACTATTCAGGGTGCCGCCAGATCACAAGGTACCCACAGAAGAAGCAGCACTGAAGCTTTCCTGTGGATGCATTAGCCTTGCCGTGACAGACTTCTTGCTTCTCAGGCCCGGTGCTGCCCACCCAAGGGCTTGCTCGGTCGGGTGTTGCACCCTTGCACTATGATGCAGAGAAACATCTGCAGTACCCTGCAGGTTCCTGTACAGGGTCCCCTGCCAAAAAGGTCAAGGCATCCCTCAGGGGTCTGTTTTTGAGGCAGAGACCAGCAAAGCTCATCACAATTCCCACCCAGCAGAGGGCTCAGAGCAGGTACTGCTACAATAAGCCCTAAACTCCCTTAGACTCCTACAGAGTCTTTCTAACAACCCCACTCTCTCGCCTCAGTCCATATTATTAAAAAGCCTTTCCAGGCACTGGCCTCTCATTCCCCCAGTGCCGCCAAGCAGCACGAGCCACACCTAGGAAAACTGCTTTACTCATTAGTAGCACAGTAGCAATTGCAAGGTGAAATCCTTCCAAAGAATTTGCTTAAATCATGCCTGGAGAGTGGCTGAAATTGGTTGTGAATTGCTGAGCTTAAGCCCAGGCTTTCCTTACTTCCCTGTGCTTGATTTGCAACTTGCTTTTTGGTCTTACCTTCCTCTCCTCCCATGTCCCCTGTATATACATTAGCAATTTGCAGCTTTTTTCATTAACAAGCACTGAGAGTCAGTGCCCATGTGTAAGCACCCCCCTGCTCAATATGTAAACCAGTAGACTTGCTGAAGATACCTATGTGTTAAATTAGGTTTTTTTAATCTGATTTTTGCCTTTTGAAATCTTTCAAACCTATAGTCTTTTTATTGGTATGTTTTATTAGATACCTATTAGATAGATGTTCTGTATCTACTTTCTCTACCAATAGTTTACAAGTACAGCCCAGACTTACAGGCCAGTTTAAACAAGCTGTAAGGCAAAACAATTAGGAAGATTCTGTACCCAAGGAGTTTGCAGTCTAATTCATATACAAACAGTGTTGGTTTATTTCTAGCTAAGAGTCAGAAATCTAGTGCTGTTTAATAAGACATGCACACACAGAGAAACTTTTAGCTGACAAAATGTTCATTCAAATTACCCTTTTTAAACAAGGCGGAATTTTATTTCCCTTCTTATATTTTTAATTTAATGGTTTACATAATTTTGCTTCCATAATACCGAGTAACAGCTAATACTATTATTTGCTTTCCATTTGTTTTTGCTTCCTGCTGTTGAATGAACAATCAGTGTTTACAGATTAGCAGCAGTTGTAAAGTGCCCTGACTTTCTCTTCCATTTCAAAGTTATGAGTGAGAAGCACATTATATTGGTTGCTCTGGCATTTTTGGAGTAGCTTAGGCATTCACAGTGCAAACCACTGTTATTCATACTGTTATAATTCCTCTGCAGTTAAGTCATTACTAGCAATCAGAGCAGGCTTGTAGTACAATTCCTTATTTGGGAATGTCATGTGAGATGCCCAGAGCAATATGAAAAAATAAAGGCCAACTTGTCTGACTGTGGAGGGATTTATAGCAGGCCCACTGGCAGAGATCTGCTGGGAAGTATTAAGAGCTCCTGCTTAGCTGATCATATAAACACCCAAGCCAGCAGGTGCATTACATTTGTACACTATCTTTTTCCTTCAGGTGCAGTATTAAAAATCCTGTCATCACAGCATGTTTATAGAAACCTGAATTATAATGGCCTTTTCCTGCAGATGGTTTAGCTGAAGTTTTTCTTTAGGTAAATGTGAGATTCATTTAAAATCACTTAAATATTTTTGTTCTGCTTTTTAACTAACGGCAATATTGCTAAGAAAAATTCTATTTCAGACAACATTTTTCTTTTAGTAAGACAGAACCCTCTCTTATAGCAGAAATATCTGATTATTAGTTACTAAAGATAACATCTGAGGGTGTTTATTTCCAAACAGCTGGACTCAAACCAGACTCCCTCCTTCCCAAAATACAAATATCTCACCCAAATGTGAAACTTTGGATAAGTAGCTTTAAACTTGACTCAAACCCATAATTTTTCTTATTTATAAGTGTTCATTTTTTTGATGCACAGAACATTTGGTTAGATTAAAATGTGATCTACTTAGTAATAATCATACCCTAGGGAAAGCCAAGACTTAAGTTAATGAATGAAATTATATCTGGTTAAGGGTACAGTAATAAATAAATCATTAGGAACAACTTGCAACTTGCTATTTTACATGAGAAAAACCCACCCACCCCATGTTAATGCAACCATCTTCTTGGATGGTCAAAGAATTACAGTCAGGAAATGGATAAATTAATGTTTTATATGTAATTTTAGCTTAACTGTCCATCTCAAGTGCTTTAATACACAGACTTTAATTGCACAATCCCATTCTTTCCTGCTTTCCATARCAGCCCTATGTGATACATAACTATTTTCTACTGTAACGCTTGATGAGTCATTACTGTAGAAGAAATGGTGCATGTTTGTGAGCATGTGTATTTAACGGCACTATAATCAAGTTGAGAAAATTCTCTCTTTCTATAGTCTCCTTTTATGGAATTCAGGACAACAATTAGGAGAGGAAGGAAGTATGATCCCGTAGATACAGTGCCATATTCACCCTTGAGGACTTGCATTCAGTCTAAAATCCAGTCTATTGAGCCACTGGTACCCTGCTGTAACCTGAGTTAAGGCTCTTAAGGTGAAGTTTTACAACATGGATGCTTTCTTTTTGCTTTTCAGCAAGTGACAGTATTACTAAGAAAAGGTCAGCTTCAGAAAGTAATTATCTGTTATTAAGTAAACAACCTCCTTTTGTGCTAGAAATAGCCCCACTTCATGCATATTTTTTGCTTCAGGATGCTACCACCTCTCTTGCCCTCATCCTGACTACTTTTTGAGCCCTCTACATTGGCAGAAAACTAATCAGCAAGCAGGAAGAATAGGTTTCTATCAGTTTAGAGAGCAGAACCACCTGCACTCATCAGGGTGTGAGATGAATGCCAGTGCCAGCCCAAGGGAAGTGGGGAGATGATCTTTTGGCAGCAGCAAGCTCCAGATGACCAACTTTGGTACCCTGTTTTGACTCTCTAAGCCTCATATCACCTGCTGTCAACATAAGTATGACAGCATTCTTTACTTCGGGGAATGTTCTGAGGGTAAACACGCCAAGGGTTAGAAGGTACTCATCACAAATACAAGGGCCTTATGTAAGCAGTGGGCAAATCTGTTTAGTGCAGCATGTCTTATTCTACAGAGGGAGAGTTTTTACATAAGTGTCTTAAAATGGAAACTCACCACTTTGGTAAAATACCTTATTGTGACATAGGTGGTGTTCTATCTCCATGTAGTTTTGCTAGGAAGATCCAGAAGAGTTAGCATTCATAACAAGGGAGAGGCCTGCACATGTAGTGCTGTTCAGGGTTTAATTTTCAGCCGTGACGAGCACCTCTGACTAAAGAATTTGGTGCAAGGAAAATCTGCGTCAAGCTGTAGACGTTGTGCTGGAGACGTCCTTAGCTAGCACCACCTTAAGTATATCCTCCCTCCTCCCCACAAAAGTCATCCTGGCATTTAGCATTTGCGGTGCAGCAAAGCAGACACTCTCCTGCTCTGTAACCTCATAAGTTACGCTGATCGCTCTCATCCGTGGTCTGCTCACCAGCTGCTCCTGGTGCAGGAGGGCCCCAGGGAGGAGGCACAGAGCTCCGCAGCATGTCCATGGCAAGGGCTGCACCAAGACCTGGCCTTTTTCGTATCGAGTGAGATGCCCCACTCCAGTGCAGCTGGAAGTGCCCCAGTATGCCTTAGTAGCCGGGGTGTCAGTTGCAGAGGAGTAAAATAGCTGAGAGTTCTGCAAAGACTACGGCAAACAAGGCACAAATAAAACATGCCAGCGTGAGTCCCAGAGTCAGTGCCAGGCTGAGCAGTGATTTTGATGACAGTAGGACCCCTGCACATGGTGATTACTAGCTGCCAACAGTACCCTGTGACTGGAAACGCTCAAATACTCTAACCAGAGGGATTTGAAATGTGTGGAGGAATTGAGTGGTAGTACAGGACTGGTGAGTGTTTATGAGTTTGAGAAGCCTCTCTGTAAGAGCTGATCCTCCTTCCCCACGCCATTTGCTGGTGTGAGAATAGTGTTGTGTGACCCCAGCCCGTTCCTCTCTCACAGAGCTTGCATGACAACTCAGGCCAACAGGGTTTAGTGACCTGGTAGGCATGCTGGAGTTTTAATCAGCTGTCTCTATATCACACTGCTAGAAACTGTCAGACCTGATCTATATTGTCAGACCTGATCTTTTCCTGGTGGAAAGGGACCTGGGGGTGGTGGCTGACAGCCGGCTGAACATGAGCCAGCAGTGTGCCCAGGTGGCCAAGGCGGCCAACAGCATCCTGGCCTGTATCAGGAATAGTGTGGCCAGCGGGACTAGGAAAGTGATTGTCCCCCTGTACTGGGCACTGGTGAGGCCGCACCTCGAATACTGTGTTCAGTTTTGGGCCCCTCACTACAAGAAGGACATTGAGGTGCTGGAGTGTGTCCAAAGAAGAGCAAAGAAGCTGGTGAAGGGTCTAGAGAACAAGTCTTATGAGGAGCAGCTGAGGGAATTGGGGTTGTTTAGCCTGGAGAAAAGGAGACTGAGGGGAGACCTTACCATGCTCTACAACTACCTGAAAGAGGGTTGTAGCAAGGTGGGTGTTGGTCTCTTCTCCCAARTAACAAGTGATAGGACAAGAAGAAACGGCCTCAAGTTGCGCCAGGGTAGGTTTAGATTGGACATTAGGAAAAATTTCTTCACTGAAAGGGTTGTCAAGCATTGGAACAAGCTGCCCAGGGAAGTGGTGGAGTCACCATCCCTGGAGGTATTTAAGAGATGTGTAGACGTGGTGGTTAGGGACATGGTTTAGTGGTGCACTTGGCAGTGCTAGGTTAATGGTTGCACTCGATGGTCTTAAAGGTCTTTTCCAACCTAAATAATCCTATGATTCTATGATTCTATATTATTGGCAAGAGAGTGGAAGATGAAGTATATGGGAGAGGAGAAGGAGGCTGTGAGGGATGTAATGGCAGAATCTACACAGGAAGGGTATATTTTGCAACGTTAGGAAGAAACGAATTCAGGTTGGCCTAGAAGAAAAAGGAGGAATTGAACGTGGCTTTCCTCAAGGCAAAGGGAATGCAGAATAAAGACAGTAAAGTTTTCCTTGAGGGTAGAAGACAAGACCAAAAGTTTTTTTCCTCTCTAAGATAAATTGGTGACTGTTTGACTCCAGCCAACAGGAGTGATTCCTAGATCTTGTTGGGAAGCAAGGACTAAAACTGGATGAATCAGGGACACTACTTCTTCTACCAGTCAGTGGCTAGAACTGCCATCCTTTTTGTGGACTATTTTGCTTATTGTGCTGGTTCAGGCAAGTCTTTCTCCTATTTTCCAATGACTTGAAATCATCATCACCTCACCCTGTGCCTGAAGTATTTACTATACATGTCCTCAGTGTTAGATTACAGAAACTTCTCTGTTTGAGAGGGATTCAGATTTTTTCCTTTCATTCAATATATGAAATTCATGTCATGAAGTGACAGCTGCTAACATTTTGGCCACATACAACTTTTAAACATTTTAAAAGAATTTTTATTCTTCAGCAGAATATCTGATTGTACCCTGAAGAGTTTAAAGTATAGTGATAGTGTTAAAATAAAATAAAAAAAAAAAAAAGAAGAACTGAAGATTAGTGATATGAAAACTATTTTTAGTCTGAAAAAACTTGCTTTCTCCCCATAGATAAAATGTGCAAAATTAATTCTGTGAATTGGGATGTTCTGCACTTAACTCCATAGTGCCTTTACTGGCACTTACGGAGAGCTTTACAAATGCATAGTCTCTCTACTATGCTTGTTGTACTACCCTTACCAATTAGCAGTTGTTAGGAGTCCAGCAGCCTTCTAGTCACAAAGCAAATGGGCGGTGAGGGAACAGCTATACCCTGGAAGCTTTTCACAGTTTGTTTGGAGGTCAGCCTCCACAAGGCACCACAAATGTTGCATACTACATTCTGTTTCACTGAAGCTAAACTGCAGTCTCTAGGTTTTTATTAGGTATTTTTCGGTTTAATGGTGAAAATATGGGACTGATGATGGCGGCTGAGTGTGGACGGAGTCTCTATAAACTTCCTTTGGAGCTCAGATGAGGTTCCTCTCCGGACCCATATTAGCCTCAGCGTTGCACAACTTGAGGTCTCCTGAGGAGAAATTGCAGATCCTTCCAAACTGCAGACAGTATAATGGCAAGGTGGGGAAATACTAATTAGGTGTCAGACTGAGACCACCAGTCTTATTTAACTGTGAGGTCAAGCTGACTGAAACCTTGTCTCCAAGCTAGATATGGACAAACTGTTTTGTGGGCAACATTTCTGATAAAGTCTTCTTTTTCTCCTGTTTACACACAGGAAGCAGACTAAAACTCTCAGAAATGTGTTCTGAGTTGTTTGTTGAACCATTTTTGTTTGTGACCACAGAGGCATGAGTGAGGGCTGGACTATCTGTTCTTCCTTGTACTTCYAGCCCCCCAAATGTGATCAGATCCAAAAGTTAATTCATGCTTTCTCTGCCTTTTTAGACTCAGTTTAAAAAAAAAAAAAAAGGCGTTTGGAGAGCATTTGTATCCGTCCAGACAGTACAGGGCATTTTGATCTTAATTCTTTGGCAGGAATAGATTGCAGTATGTGCAGGTTGGGCTTACAGAGTGACTGTGCACACTCTGTACCAAGTTCTATGGCCCAAGAAAAAGCTTGTCGAGGGCCTGYCAGTTCCTGGTGGTGTATCTTTTTGCTTCTTGGGCACAGCCCTAAAGGGTCTAATACTGTGCTCCTCCACTCTGACTGCCGCCTTTGAAGAACAAAATTTTGTTCTGAGGGAGCTTGTTTCCCCCAGTGACAGAAAGTCTCCTGCAGCTAATGTGGGGATGGGTTTCTTCTTAAACACAACACAACTACCTCATGTAATGTAGCCCATAAAGACCACAGTAGAGACAACATCCAACTAGAAGCCCTATATGCCCAAACATAGAAACATACTTTGCATAATGGAAGTGACAGGGGGACTGCACAGGGCCATAAATTTGAAAAGTCAAACAAGAAGAATATTGTTTTCTTCTTCTCTCTCTTTTTTAAAGACTTTCTCTCAAGGGGACAGGAAACCAGTTTAATTCCAATGATATAATACTGCCTAAACTGGCCATGGTTCAGCTCCTAGTAGTGACAGCACTGTAATGCTATGCCTTTTTTCTGAGCTAAGCTTGTCTGACTTAAGCTTTCACTTCAAAGATACTGAATGTTTAAAAGGGAAACAAATGATGTAGTTTATATTTGACAAGTGTACTAATGTTCTAATTCTAAACTATAATAAATGAAAGAATCAAATAAAGAAGAACATTCATGTTAACCTCTGAGAACCAGGTAATGGATGACTTCTCTTTCATAATGCATGAAACCTTGATACAAGAAGGAAGAGAGACTGCATCTATTAGTAACTTGTGACACCACAGAGGCCTTGAAAGATTCCTTCCTTCCAGAAGAGTGAAGAAATCCTTAAGCAGTTATTTTTCTGTCTTAAGTCCAAATGCTACTCAGTTCAAAATTTAAAAAGTTACCAAATAGTCTGACTTAGAGTATGTATGTCTGGCATTTGAGAAATGGGACTATCTCATAGCAGAGACGAGTAGTTGTTTTCCTCATGAAATAGCCACAGGATGAAAACTTAAGGCTATTTTGCAGATCTTGCTAGGAAATGAATTTTCATTAAAAATAAAAATGTTTTCAGACCGAATTATTGCTTTTTCTGAACACATCACAGGAAATAAACAAAGATTGCTTGCTTAGCTTTGTCATATGGAGGTATAAGGGATCTCAATCTTGGTGCATTTTCCTTGACTTTGCTTCTTTTCAATTTCAACCAATGACTGTCAATTGCATCTATGAATTAGAACCAATTTTATTAATCAACAAATGCCAAGGAAATGTGTTTTTTCTTTTTCATCTAGTTGTATGTTTGCCATATATTTGTCAGCATGTGTTAGAAAACTGTTACAGGAAAATTAGTAAAAGCTAGTTGGATGGCTCTCTCCTTAGATTTCCAGGCAAATAAGCTGTCCAAACTTACAAACCAAAACTAATTAAAAAGCCCATGCCCATGGAGAAAGGTAAATTATGCTATGAGGCATCATCTATGTAGATGTCTACTTATAGCACACTGTAAGCTTCTATCACCATCATAATTTATATGCCCATTAGACTAGATTGGCTGCTCCAGTAGTGTAACTGCTGGTTTATTGCCATATAATGATGCTTTGTGTTTTTGCTGTCTCTCTCAGGCTCTCTCTCTACATGCATTTAATGGTTGTGATGTTTCCTGCTTCCATTTGGAAATCCTTAGTGCTTAGGTGTGTCTTTTTATTTTTAGCCTTGGTAGAGAAGTCCAATGTTTAAAATGAATGATCTAGCATATGATTGTTTGGAAAAGGAACACTTTCGAACATACAAACTTTACAGTTTTCATTTTATTCTATTTTCCACTCTTCTTAGTCATCTTTTCTTTATTGGAATGATTCTGTTCCTCAAAAGAGGAAGAAAAATTACTCTGTTGACACCTAAACAAAGGTGTGGTATCTATTTGTCATTTTAGAATTGTAATAAAAAAATCTTGAAGTTTATGGTTTTAGAATTGCAAACAGATTATGAAATATGCCTTGCTCTCTGTTAAGATAATTTATGTCAAATTCAACACTCAAAAGAACACATTAAAAAAAGAGACATTTCTAATTTATTCTTGTGTTTGCAGCTTGTAGAGGAGCAATATTATTCCCCAGACTRTGTTCCTTGCTTTCTAGAACAGCTGTACTCATGATCACAAAAACAGAGAAACTAGTTAGAATTTCTTCCCCAGATAAAAAGAAATCAGGGAAAAATCATGTAAATTTCTGCTTTTTTATTTCTTTCACATTTTGGTTGAAAAATGGAAAAGGTCTGGACCTCTAGTTTTTCACTAAATGTTTTTCTATGGTGCGCAAGTGGAAGCTTTCTGTGAATGCTTGTTGAATGAAAAACGGAAAAATAATTTTCACTGGAAATCTTAAAATTTATGGCCAGTTATGTAACAACTTTTACCATGACACATGCATCCTCTTTGATTTAGAAATTCCTTCCTGACAGAATGGTAACTCAGCATCTTTTTAGCTATGCTGCATCCTCCTGGCTACTGTACACCATATTTTACATTGCTTAGGTTCACCAAGTCTCCATACACCACTAGCCTTAGTCAATGCAGAAGGATTCTTGGGACTGGTCTTAGGACAGTGGCATTTGGGGGAATCTCAGTTATGCAGGGCATTCACAAATGTATGTAATGCCACTCACTGACTGCTACAAAGGGCCTATTTTTCAAACTGTCAAAGAAACACTTGTGGCATTGCGGAAACCAGAGAAAAGCTGTCAATTCTATTATTAAATTGACATTCCACACATGCTACTTTCTGATGACAGTCCATAATAAAGTTGCTCTATTTCTTTGCCCTCTATTCATGTCACTACCTAAAGTTTTCTCTTGCATCTCTCTCAGACACTGACTGATAGAGCATCAGACATGTAAGCTCAACAAGAGGTCGTCATTGTGGTGCAGTGACAGACATTTATAACACCTGAAAAAAAAGAGAGGACGAAGGTCCTRAAGCACCCTTGGTACGCTAGGCTATTACAATGCATGGAGCAAGGACAGTGACATCTCCCAGGGTATTGTCAATCAAGGAGTACTGAGACAAAGACAGACAACAGGGACCATTGTAATCCCATTGGAGGGAAAAGAAAAAAAAAAGCATAACAACGCTTTGTCTTGGTCTTCAGAACACAGACACATCTGTGTGTTTCTCTAACTGCTGCAAGCTAATAGGATAACATGGGTTGATCTGACCCTAATGGGAATTGATACAAATTGGATGCTAATTCCATTGTGTCTAGTTCTCCAGTGAGGCCATCCATGCCAAGTGGCCTTCCTAGGAAAAGGAGCTCCTACTTTCCATGCTTGTTTGTTTTTAGACTTGTCTAAAAGATATAGGTTGCTGAAGCCTGGGTTTCCCAGGTAAGCTGTCCCACCATGCTTCCTGCTGGGAAGCTTCTGTGAAGATAACAAGACAACAGAGTAGCTAGCTCTCACCCTCAGGGGTGTCTTGTTTAGTAAGAGCCTGTGATTGACAGCTGTTAAGAAGAATGACAAGATATTTTACATCTGTTTAGTGTCTTGACTGTCACCCATTCCTTCCCACACTGTCTATTGTCATTCTTCCTATATCCAGGAATCCTACTGCTGCCAATGCAAATGTCAGACCACTGTGGAGCTATAGTGCCATGCAGCATACATTATACAAGAAATGAAAAGTGGATCAGGGTCATTACAAAGGGGAATGCAATGATTCCAAAGTATGTTCGTTATTCCAGGCCTAGGATTTTGGACCAACAACTGGACTGACAGCTATTCTGTTGTGCATAGCAAATTTGAGAGGAAATCAAACACACACGGAGCTTTTTTCACATTTTTTTTCTTTTCCTTGCAATTTACTTACTATTTACTTTGCAGCAAACCTTAAGCCTTCCTCCAGTGATGGTGTGTGAATAATGCAGCACATCTACAGCACTTATTATGCATAGAAAACTTATATTTCTCCATTCTTATAGCATTCACAGAAGAATCATTAGAGGCTTTGGATTTTCATGGTCTCTTTATTCACATCAAATTTGCTAACTATTAAACAGTGCTTTTTGTAGCCTGAAAGAAACAGCATATAAAATAGGGTATAAAGAAAACCATATGCTCATTTTAGAGAAACCAGATAATTTTATCGTATGACTTCAAATACCAGTTACAACAGATGAAACTGAAGTACATACTGCAATGGAGAATGTTTTGTCCAATTAATAAAGGCAATGCTTTTTGCTCTAAATCTGGCCCAATAACCACAAATAAAGAAAAGGAGTAAAGCTCACAATGAGAAACCATAAATGACCTGCCCAATGAATACTATCCAAACTAGAAGAGATGTATAACTGCTTAAAATAAGCAACAATTATAATGAACCCATTCAATCTTCATCACTCTTCAACCCACTCCAAGTCAAAAGACTGTGTAAATTATAAGCTCTGCAGCATGCCTGGAATGCTAACAAATCTGGGCTCTGGAGCAGTGGTGGCAAGTGAACTTCAGAGTGAAGGATCCTTCACAGGATTTTAGTCAGCTTCAGAAGTATCATCATCCCTCAGCTAAAGACATCTCAAACCATTTTAAGCAAACCTAAATTCAGCTCACCATTTTTCCACAGGCAGAGCAAACTACAGAGCACCAGTGTGGTACATTCTTGGTGCAAAATTCTAGTGCATAATAGGATCACAGCGCTTCTGAATTGCCCTTGAGTCACATGCATTCAAGTCCTCTAAGCTCAAGCTAGAAATGGTCTGGATAACACCTCCAAGACCTTCCTGATATCTTTTTCAACCCAAGGAGACATGTTGATACTGTGTACTTCAGGAGCTAATAGAATTACGTGTGACATAGCCACTGAGATTCTGCATCCATGTTAGTCTACTATGGGACATGGTCTAGCTTACTAGACTGAAGAACTAAAAAGTGCGTACCTGGCAATTAAAAGGAATGTAAAAGTCTTACAAGTGTAGCTGAAATACAGCATTTTCAAAGGAAAAATTCAACGCAGGTGATGAATCTTGTGTATCGGACATTATGTATCTACCAGTCAGCAGAGAAAGAGACTTTTCTACTCATCTCAATCCCTTTCATTTTTTGTGAATGACATTCTTTGTGAAGGAAAGAAAACTATGGAGAAAATATGGAAATTTGTACTCTTTCTTTTTCCTATGGCTTGTAGTACTTGCTCTAGCATGTTTTCTCATTTACCTAGTGCCACTGGGGCAGCTGGTGAAAACAAAGTCCTTGAGCACATGTGCAATGGGCACTCAATAGGTCGCTTGGTCCACATATCATTGATAGAACTGCTACTGAAGGCCTGTTTCATATAAGCCACTAAAAAGCAATCATCCAGGCTCCGATTGCCAGTTGGAACTCCACTGAATAATTAAAATCTGTAACAATCAAATCTACTGATATACCAAAAATTCAATGTAACGGCTACCGGACCTGAAGCCTAGTAGATCTCAGCATAAATGATACTGCACAGCCTAATAGTCCTAATATAGTCTCATTGCTGCATCTCCTAAATAAGCTGAAGGAGAAGATGAGTTCTTCTGAATATACTTTTAAAACATAGTGATGGAAAAGTAATGAAAAGAGGCAAGTTTTGCATTTTGCTCTCTAACCCCTGAGGTCTACAGAGAAAACTTTGGCTCTGATTTTATTTCTCAAGCAGACAGCTTTATTTTTCCTGTAGAACACAGCTGTTGGCATAACAGAGGAACAGGAGGCTGGCAAAATGGCATGAAACAAATAGCCTAGATCTTTTCCAAGCTATTCCTGCTGCCACTACATAACTAAGAGCTTAATAAAATGTGCTACCAAGATGCAAACATCTTGCACGCATTCAAGCATTTTCTTCATTAACTTAAGTGATAAACCTGCCCATTCAATGCACATGTTCAAATACTAGCAACCTTGACCATCTGAGCCGAAATCTAATATAAAAAACCAAAGTGATTTTCAGATGATGATGATAACATCCAACATACTCTTTCCCCAGTTCAAAAATGAGAAGATGGAACAAGATTCCTACAATCTGCTGGTTCACAAGAGAGAAGAAACTATTGTGTGGGTTTGAACTCTGGTGTGTTGCCTTTAAGCATTTGGTGGTACTCACTACTGCTTAAGAAGATATTTAGAATTCCAACATGAAAGGTCTGTTTCATATTTTAAGCCCAATAAATCTCGATCACAGCTCTCAATTGAGACAGCAGTCTGGCAAAACTACATGGACAGCAGACACTTTACTGTGGCTCTTTCTCCTCACTCAGCCTCTCCCTCCCCCACCTCTCCCAAATTGAAGTTTATTGTTGCCAGAAAAAACAAGAAACAGCATATCTGAAATTTTATCTTCCTTAAATTTGCAGAGCAAGCCTACAGAGAAGATTAACCATATAAACTGGGCATACTTTATTATTCCTCTCAGGATATGCATCATGCTTTTCCCGCACCCGGTGTTTTCTGTTGTTATTGATTATCGAGTTTCACCCCTCAGCATATCCAGTCTTAGCAAAGGTAGGACTGGTTTTTGGTGGKTTTTTTTTTTTTTTCCTCTCTCCTTTTCAATACACCTTTGCCATGAAAATAAAATCAGTTTGATGTAGCTGCTGTGGAGATATTGTTGATAAGATGAATACACTGGGAGCAAACAGCAACCTATTTGATGCCTAATTAAAACATATTAGTTACAGTGCAGTCAACAAGGGTGTTAAGAAGCACATTTTTTCAGTATACTTCAGGAAATTATCTTACTATGGCTTTCAATTGGCCCAAGAAGCAGGCAGGTATAATGTCCCTCTCCTTGCCCACCAACGCTCATCTGACAAGGATATTGCTATAGCTAGCTGAAGAATAGCTGGGTGGTACAGTACAGTTTTTACTGGTACCAATCTTTTTTGAGACCAAAGTCTACTTAGGCATGATCTAAAGCCTGATGGAGCTTGTGGAAATGCTCTTGTAGTCTCAGAGGGTTTTGGGTAATGGGTAGATCTATGGGCTTGCTTTAACATCATTACTTATCAGTACTTGATGCTCTTCCTGGTAATTATCACTTAGGACTTAAACAGAGAGGATGTGAGTATACTCTGTGAAGTATTGATGCTCCCTTGTTCTCACTGGAGTGGTCTTCCTCAGGAGAGCTATCAGTGTGATTACAAGCAAAATGTGACAGCAGAGTACGCCAGCAGATTGATGAAGATGTTTCATTTCTAACAACAGAATGTTAGCATTTAGTTATGCAGATGTCTACAGCTCTTAGGCAGGGAAAATGCAAAGACTGACACATATAAAATGTGAGTGCAAATGAGTTTGCTTGTAGACAAAGTTGGAAACACAACTGAAGCCAGACTGAATACTTAATATTATTATTGTTCATAGATTCACTGCTGCTTAAGTGAGAAAGGACAACAGTGAGCAACTCATCACGTGCTCTGAATAACAGGATGTAGGTTTGCATTACCTGATTCCTAAATCAACSCTGTAACTTTTCGTTGACTGAGACCAACCCTGTAGGCAAGCCTTAGTTTCAATACCCTCAAGCATGAATTATCTACCAGAGATAACATATTATTACAACGGGGGCCTAAACTAAAGGCAGTAACATCTTGTGTAAGCATGTGTATGACTGAACAGTTTTAATTTTGGCAGAAAAAAAAGGCACAATAACTACCACTTTAATTTTTGGCTCTGCTTTACCGTACTCATATGGCATACGTGAGAACATGTGTGAGTCCAAAAGAATAGGAAGAAAAGAAAACCTAAATCCAAGTAAGTAAGCTTGATCCAGTTGTGCTCCAAACTGCCTAAAGATCTGGATGCAGAACTTCAGTTTGACTTGCATGACTGATTTAGCAGTATAGTATATGACAAAAACTCATGATAGCCATGATTTTGTCAATTTTATAAGGCAATCTATTTGTGCTTAGAGAATAATTACAGAGGCCGGTTAGAAAGCCTGTTCTGAATGTTAAGGGAAGGCCCTTATTCTGGAAAAGGGCCCTATTTAGAGCAGCTCTTTAGTTCATGTTTATGTCACACTGAAGCTAATGCACTGAAGAGCAGTTCTCATAGTAAAACAGACTTGAGCACTACACTTCACCCAGAAATTATACCTGGGGCATTAATACAGATGTAGAAAAGGGAATGCTGGAAGTATTTTGAAGTAAGGCGAATTAGTTGATACCAAGATCTTGGCCCCTACACAGCTCCATCTGGACAATTCCAGTGCCATAAAGGGATTATAGAGATAGCTCAGCTCACCACCTGAAGGTTAATTTTGTAACACACAAAGGAGTTATACAAAGGAGTAACTCTGTATGCAGTGTGTGAAGAAGTGGTCGGCCTTCCACCTGCCCTGATTCTTCATGTTCTTCAAGTACCCTGGGAAGAGAGACTTGGGGGGAGGTGCAAGGGGAGAAACTACAGGTAAATTGGGTAAAATCTCCAAATAGATTATGGTGCTCAGCTTTCTTCCCATCAATGACTAAAAGAACCCTTTTGGTTTCTTCTGGGGATTGGGTTTTGGTTCTAATTTGGGTTTACTTGAATATATTGTTCTCTCACATGTTCTCTGAATATGTTTTGTAGTGTCACACAAAAGAATTTCCAGCCCTTTCATTTTATGGTAAATGTCACTACAGGCCAATGCAAGGTAAAATCTGCTGAATTCACTGTCTTTCTGTCGTGGTTTAAGCCCAGCTGGCAACTAAGCACCACACAGCACTCGCTCACTCCCCCCCGGTGGGATGGGGGAGAGAATTGGAAGAGTAAAAGTGAGAAAACTCGTGGGTTGAGATAAAGACAGTTTAATAAGTAAAGCAAAAGCCGCATACGCAAGCAAAGCAAACCAAGGAATTCATTCACTGCTTCCCATGGGCAGGCAGGTGTTCAGCCATCTCCAGGACAGCAGGGCTCCATCACGCATAACGGTGACTTGGGAAGGCAAAMGCCATCACTCCGAACATCCCCCCTTCCTCCTTCTTCCCCCAGCTTTTTATGCTGAGCATGACACCATATGGTATGGGGTATCCCTTTGGTCAGTTGGGGTCAGCTGTCCCGGCTGTGTCCCCTCCCAACTTCTCGTGCACCTCCAGCCTCCTCGCTGGTGGGGTGGGGTGAGAAGCAGAAAAGGCCTTGACTCTGTGTAAGCACTGCTCAGCAATAATGAAAACATCCCTGTGTTATCAACATTGTTTCCAGCACAAATCCAAAACACAGCCCCATACCAGCTACTATGAAGAAAATTAACTCTACTCCAGCCAAAACCAGCACACTCTTCTCCATCCCTGCCATGACTCCATGCAATTTCATATTAAAAGCAATGCAAGGCCACATTTAATACAGAAACTTTTTTCTCTCTGGAGAATTGCTTTAGTCATGTTGTGTTAGTGGAATTTTCTTTTTGTTTTGAAGGCAGAATGGAAGAAAACTATGGAAATGGCAGTCTTTCCATTAATAGTTTTAATGGAAATAGTCTACTACTCCTTAGTTTGCAACACAATTTTTCTTTTAAACCGTCTGATAAAAAGAAAGGGGGGCACTCCTCTCAGCAGGAAAAAGAAACCCCAAAGAACTTTATTTTCCGAGCAGCAGCATTCAGAAGTCTCTCAGATGACATTCTTTATAAAGCTGTTACTGTACCATGGGTCAGATTAAAGTGAATTTACTAAGTCCTAGTTCTCCTTAGATCTAAATCTGTCTTTAGATGACCTTCCTGATTTAATCCAGATCATGAGCATGCTCAACATCCTTTCCTATATATCTGGTAGAAGTGACTGAAATGGAATGCAGTATCAGAGCTGCCCTTATTTGTAATTTATCTAGGAGGTGTTCTTATAAATGATAAGCACAGTTCTCCTTTTTTTGTTATGGTTTTATGAAAGGTTCATCTAACCCATTGATATCCTGAATAGGTGTTCCATTATAAAGGACATGGTGTTTTTGCTATTGTAATACTGCGTGTTTTTTCTGCAAAAGGTATTAAGTTTTTGAACTTAAAACTAGTAAGGGGGAAAAAAAAAGAAAATTCAAAGATCTAAAAATAAAGAGAAACAGCTCTTTTCTCTGGGTTTGTTTTTCTTTTTTAATGAAATCATCTATATTTAGATGCCATTGGTCAAAATACACTATTTCTAGACCTCGCCTAGCTTAAATTTTAATGCCATTAAGTGCCTTGTCCTCTGTATCTGAGGGTCAGGTAAGCAAGACCTAGTGAAATACAGTGTTAAGACATGACAAACTGTACTGCTTTGCCACTGCACTATTTCCACTATCTAGAAGAAATTTGCTAGGTCTACTTCCAGTGTCCAGACCTTGYAGGCTGAAAATCCTTCAGAAAAAAAAAGTTTCTTTGTATCCTTTAATTCAGTATTCCATCACATTTATGATTCTATGGCAACAAAGTGGGGATTTCAAAAGATATGGAAGAAACAAGGCTTAAAAAGAACAGGATCAACTCAAAGCAGACATTGCTAAAAGCAGACTCCTGCATGTGATGTCCTTAAAGTTCAGCCTTTAAGAAATATACTGTTTACAGATTAGTTACCAATAGTTATACTACTTATAYTGACATCATAGAATTAAGCCTTTCCAAATGAAGACAAGGAATGATCCACCTCCCAGAAGGTGCTGAAAAGTTTTGTACCAAGTACAACCCAAATTAGAGATGACCTACAGCAACAGAGAGAACGATATGACTTAGCAGACCAGTCTGAATGTTTAATGCTCACTAATGCATTTAAATATGTATTCTAGTCAAGGAAGATCRTAACGATTTTTCCCAGTCTGCACATCATTTTCTATCATTATGATAATGGTCTGAGTGTCTTTGTATTGGACTAAAAGAATATCATTATTCAAACTTGTGTTTAAAAGACTGTTGGAAGTGTAATTCTCAGTCGGCAGGCTACAGCACCAAAGCTAACATTTGTTGAGCACTGTATTTGAACTCTGCTATGAACTACTTGAGCAAGAGTTTCTAACACAGAGTTTAGCTTGGGTAGTTTTCAAAAAGGTAGTCCTTGTCCTTGCTCAATATGAAAGGCAAAASAGAACTTTTCTACCAAGACCCATTCTGCTACCAGAGAGCTGGAGCACCCTCCTGATTCCGAGTGCCCAGGAATGCCTGGGTATGGCTTATAGAAAAAGATTTATTGCTTCCAGCTGGGAAACCCAAGAAAGGAGTTATTCCTAATATAATTTTCTTATTGTGTGCAGCTCAGATATTAAGTATATCCATGATAGACAGACAACACCAATATAAGAATAAATGTCCCCACTTATAATGAGATATAATATTTCCACTTACATCCAACGCTGACGTAAATTGAAATAAGGGTATAGCTTCAATTCATTGTTCATGAAGAAGAATAAGGTGCACATTGTACAAGAGAAAAATAAGTGTATTACTGATACCAGGAGCTCTGCGACCTGACCTTCAGATTTGAACATACAGCCTACCTTGACACCATAAGCATGCTTGGAGCAGGCAGCAGCTGTGCCTAAATAACTGCAATTTGCTACAACACTGGAAGATAGAAAATATGAAAAGCTCTTCAGAAAACATCCCTAGTACCATGTCATTAAAATTGTTTATCAGTTAGTGAGTCAAGAAATTAGGGCACTGGAAAGATGGCTGTGGTGGAGGACCAGAGAACACAAGTCTATTACTGAAGCTCAGGAACCAGCAAGCACACATTTTCCTTTAAGCATGTGACCTTGTTTTATCTCTCTCCTTTCTACCTGTACTTTACTTCCTAGCTGAAGAATAAACTTCTTTCTCAGCAGATTTAACCTCGTCCCAGTGTCTGCCCTCATTCTTCTTTTTTCTGCTCCTTATACACCTGTTTCATTTCTTTCTCTTCAGCTTGTATCTACTTCTGGCAGCGCGGCGCACCAAAACCCACATTCACTTGGTGGTTTTGCTCCCAAGCGAGGGACAGAGTGAGCCCAATTCACTAGGAGTACTCATGGCAGAGCCAAGATGTCCTGTATTAACATTCTAAACTTAGCACAATAAATGTAGATGGTCACATTTTTCCGATCAAAACATTTTTCAGCAAAAGAAAGAAAAGACCTCTCCTGAAATGGATAGTTCTAGAGACATCATGTTTTGTTCAGATTTTTCTTTTTTGTCTATAGCTAAGTGAGCCCAAAATATTTCATCTGTGTTTCTAAAAGCTAAGATTTTATCAAAACATTTCAAAAAATTAGAAAATAAAGCTGGACTTCTGGGTCCTCAGCTGTCTTAGTTGAACCTTTCTATTAACGTTTTTAAACAAAACACTTCTTGACTTTTTCTATTACACGGAAAACGCTTACCATTTTCTAATCAACCCCAGTTATAATAGCTATGGTTTTGGGCTGAGGAGTCGAGGTACCTTCCAGAGGCAGAGAGCTAGAAAAGGCCTAGTTGTCTCAGAGGCTGGTCAAAGACCTTTGCTTTCTCGTAGATACCTCATCACCTCAGCTTACTGTGCTTCCAAACCCAGCATTTACTACTTCTGCTTCACAGCAAGCATGCAGACAACATATAAAAAGAGGCTTTCAGCAGGCTGATTTTAAATTCGGTTTCCATGTAGACAGGAAGAAGACATATAGCTCTTTATTTTACACCATTGAGAGCCTCGGAGCGGATTTTCTTAAAGAACCGCTTCAAGTTCTGAGAGTTGTTGAAATTATCCAAGGCTTTTTAGTTGCTAAAATATTCCCTCCCATATGCTGAGTGTCCACTTTGAAAACCTTGCTCATTCTTTCCTGCATCTGGCATAGATTTCCAGGGGGGTGGGGTGGGCTCTGCGGTCGGCATGAGAGGAGCCCGACTTCGCAGCTGCCGTTTCCTTCCTCTGACAACGCAAAAAATATCTTCAAGGAGGGAATCCCATTTAACATGCAAGTGGTAATACCAAAGATGCTTTAGCTTCTCATCCTCATTGTGACAGTGTCCTGAAACAAAACAGTGCAGCTAATATTAGCCTGTAGGCCACCCCCCACCTCAAGTCCTCATCCCTTTTCTTAACTCCTGTCGTGACTGAGCTCAACATAAATACCATAAAATCAAAATGTAGTTTAGTTATTTACAGTAAACAACTTCTTTCATGAGCTTCATCACCCTTCAGATATTTTTTCCAGCCAGCTTTGGTTTTTACACATCAGTTTACGTTCAGTTGTTACGTGCCAAGTAGAATACCAGTCACAGACTATTTTTTCCCCTATTTTTAATAGTATTTCTGCATCCTGGCAAAACTGGGTACATAGGATGTTTTGTGATAGGATGAAGAAATCATACCAGGGTCAGGGTATTGTCCATACGTATAATGGAAACACTGGATGTTATGATCTAAATAGAAAAGGCAGAGGCACCACAGATGTTAATCAGAATCCCACAGTGAGCTTATGTAGTCAAAACTTAAATGCAGTATGAGGACACTTAGCTGTAGTTGGAACCAGCAGAGACCTCAGCCTTGTCTCATTCTATATGGAAAGGGATTTGCTTATTTAATTAAAGTATAAACAACATACAGCTTGTGTTTACCTGCAGGTAGGCAAGCATTTTTATGAACTTTAACCACAACCATATTGTGCCTAAAGAGCGATTTTTCCTACACCTTGGCCTACCTCTTGCTTCCACAGTCACACTATTGGGTGGTAACAAGTCACCACCCTCCAGTGTATCCGTGGAAACTGCTGGTGTGGGATCTCTCGCTCTGCAGGCAGAAATAGTTTCAGGTAGCCATAGATCCACAACATGGTTACTAGCACCCTATGTGTATTGGGGTGCCCCGCTGCTAGAGCCAACCCCATGTGGGGGCTGCGTTGGAGTCGTGCAGCCCAGAGCCCCTTCGAGGGGCTGGCAGTTGCAGTGACAAAACCTGGTGCCCAGCCTGCTGAAGGGGGTTGTCAGCTATACAGTGTTGATTACCACCAGAAGTGCTATAATCACATCCCAGAGCAGGGTAAAGACAACTCATCTTTGATCCTCTTAAAAATTTCACTGAGATGTTGCTGAGCTTAGCTAGAATATGTTAGAAAGAGAGGGGAAAAAAAGAGGGGGAAAAAGAGAAAAAAAAAAGAGAAAAAGAAGTGTATTATAGACGTGGGCTAAGAGATGGCAGTTCAGTTTCTCCAGTCCACATATAGCATGGCTTATTCTGAACTTAATGGAGAAAACTGCTGAAATAGGTCAGGTTTAGCTGGCGAGTGTGAACTCCGCTCAGCCTAACTTAAGCAAGATCTCCCTGTCAAGATTAGTCCTCGAGCCGAGACACTTCTCTGGGCATGTCAACACAGCCACAAAGCGGTAGCCGCAGCCGATCTGGGCACTTCAGGAGGGGGCTTAGGGCATGCTCAGGGAGCAGCGAGAAGCGGCGGGCACTGCAGCTCATGGGTAAGTAGGGGCTGCATAGCAGTGCCCTTGGCTCCTGCTTGACCTGCTTTCTTCCCTGCCCTTTCCTCTGCACGGCCCTGGGCCGTGGGGAGAGCACACTCCGCAGCCAGGTTTGACATCTGTCCCAGGACACAGGAGGGAGCAGCGTAGCTTTTCCCCTCTCCTCGCACACCCACAGCCCAGCTGGGCCCAGCTGGCCCTGCACGCTCGCAGGACTGGGAAAACATATGAATTACAGTCACTTAGACTACCTGAATTAAGCATTGAGGGTCCGAGTGCTTTAGATGAGTTTTGCCTTTAGAGGGGTTTTCGCGGCATGCTTTATTTCTCAGCAAGAATACAGAAATGTTTGCGATCCAACTGCTAGTCCAGCTTATTTTACATGAGGCTATAATTTTCAGTGCCTTTCCATCAGCGCCAAGTTTGTTATCTATTTAGATGGCAATAACCATTCCTCTTTTTCGAACAATGTAAACTATGCAAGCAAGTGGATTTTAGTCCAAAACCAAAAAGCTAGTACAAAAGATACATAAACCCTTAAGCTGTCCCTATGCATCGAGTAGTCTACATTCATCACATATATTGCCTTTGTGTTCTCTGCATCTGAATTTTGGCCAGTGGAAGTGTTACCATGGCTGACCATTGTTTAAGTGATGAGTGACCATCTCCAGAAAAAAAAAAGAAATCTTTATATGGCAACGATCAAACCCATTCAGTGCAAGGAATTATCTGCCTGTGAATTGTTCATCCTGGAGGGATCTCAATGAGTCCTCAGTGACTCAAGATAAACGTATTAATTTCTCTGTTTGTCTCCACTGCAATAGATTATCCATGGATTTCTCCAAAGGTTTTCCCTCTTTGCCCCTTCCCAAGTTGTTTGTTCTTAGTTCTATGGAATCTACCTCCTGCAATTATGAACCCAGAGTACTTTGATTTAAAATCTGCTAATTAGTGTATGTACTTTACTTATGCCTGTGCCTAAGCAAAATTAAAACACTGTATCTCCCTTAATCTCTGTGATAGGGTTCACACGGTCAGCCCTTGTTTAATAGCGGAGTTTCACTCAAAACACTGTGCAGCTGAAGCAAAAATGAGTCTTCACACAGTGAAATAAATACATTAAGAGGAGGATTAAGGATGACTGAAATTTTGTGTCTTTGTTTTGTTGTTTTCAGAGTTTTTTCATTGTTTGTTTTTTTKGTTTTGTTTTTTTTTTTCTTTAGATTATCAGGTATTGAAATCCAAAGTGAAAAACATATATTCCTCCCTTTTATGCTCTTCTTCCTAAGAACAGTCAGACAATTTCAAGGGGGGGAAGTAGTAAACAAAGAATATTTCTTGTTGATGGGTCAGTCACAGTTTTATGTAGGCTGAAAAGTAGATTGTAATCCTGTGAAATGGCAGCATACTTTTGTTCCTCCCTCCCTGCCCCCATCCTGAAAACACACATGGCTTGACAAAATGCCACTAGAACGTGCTTGAAAACAGTGATCTCATTGTGAAGGCTGAAAACTTAGGGCTCAGTATAGTTGGATGATTGAGAAGCACAACATGCTCAACAGATGTAAAAACTGTATAATTCATGACTTTCTCAAGTGGGGAATGAGCTTCCACAGCCAGTTACTAAACCACTGCAAGAGGTGTAAAATATCCAGCGATTTCCTATGCGAGTGCACCAACTATTTCAGATATGCACATACTACTTGTGAGTTTTGGCTAGTGGTCACTGGGGTTATTTCACTCCGCTCTGTTCTGTACTTGTTTTGGGGTATTTTAATAGGAGAGGAGAGACTTAACATTTTATCCTTGGTTTTCCTATTAAATGGCGGGGAGGTGGGGGGAAGGGAACAAGCAAACAAACTCTAAGCAACTTAAGTCCAGAGAAAACTTAAAAGGAGATTACAAACCTCGGACTTCCCACTTGTCTCAGTGAGCTGGCAGGAAAGCCAGTTTAAGCCAACTGGGTTTGTTGTTCCCTTGGGTCTGCAATCCTGCATAGACCTCCCTGGCAGACTCAAATTTTGGAATGCTAAACTTTTCCTTTTTTTCAAAGAGTTTCCATCTCTTGCTTTCTTCTGAACCTCAAAATCCAAAGCAATTCATTTCTGAAACTTTCCTAAAAATTCCCAGATTTTGTTCCTTTAAAATTAAGCAGCTCTCTGCTACTGCACATAGTTTCTGCAGGGCCTCACAGGGGAAGGCTGCTGATGTTTCTTGCTTCCAGATCCAGCAGGCAGCTGGAAGACATTTTACCTTCCCATACTACAGGTTAGAATAGTGTCAAGGCTGCTCTAAATTGTGCCCAGAGGACTTCTTGCTCACTGAGGACTGTCATTCCCATCCTGGCTGCACCTTCTCTGGCTCCAGACATATTCTCCAAAATGAGAGCAGCTATCTCTGCCTTTGTAAAACTACTTCATATCAATACTGTCAATAGAATCATGTGCCAGAAAAATAAATAAAATAAAATCCGTGCATGGCTACAATCCCGGGTGCCATATTGCCAGCATCTGATCAGAGAATAGAGAGTTAACCTGGGGAACAGAAAAATTAACCTTGGCCTATCAGATGTGTCTAAATATATGTATGTTTTGAAAGAGGATCTCTTCACAAGAAGAGCATGAATGAGGCAGAATTATGGCATATCCACCACCTACTAGAGGTTTGAAGAAGTCTTCCCAAATTAACGTGCCTCTTTAATTTAGACTGCACAGAGCCTTCTAGGCAGCTCGCCAGCCTTCACAGCTGTTGGCAGGTAGAAGAGAATGGAGCAGGAGATAAGAGCAGAAGAGGGAATATTCCTTTGGGGAATATACAGCCTCTGAAGGCAGATGTTGATTTAGAGATTTCATTTGGCACCTGTCAGAAGTTATTGTGATGTTCATAATTGCTGTCCCCTAGCATTAATTTATCACTGCTGCCATGCAGTAGCTATTTGTGACAGAATTTTCATGTGAAACCTCATTTAAAGAGTCTTGTAGCTTCCCCTCCCTCTTTACTGTTTTGGGTAAAAATTTCTCATACTCATTGAATGCCCAAGATGCATTATTATTTCTGGACACTTCGGAGGCTGTCCATGTGTAAAAAATAATAGGTTGTCCAGCTGTTACATATGGTCAAATTCTTTATTGAGCTGGAATAAATCAGCTCCCCTTCTCTTTTCCTTTCTTTCCGTTTTAAGGCTTCAGATTTGGCAGGTACTCCTGAACACTGAACTCATGTCTTGCCCCAGTTGAAAAATTTTTATTTCATAGAACACAGGAATAGTGTGTCAGAAATAGTGAAAATYAAGTATGCAATTAGTTTTTCTTTTTTCCTGGACCTTATGGATACAGAGCAAGGTGCATGTCTCCAAGTAGATAGACTCAAAATAGACAAATGATCTCACTGGCTGGCAAAGAAAATCTTTCTATCCCTGTCCCAGGAAAGTGATTTTTTTTTCCTCCTCCTCTAACTCACCTTCCTGATGCAGCTAAAAACACCCTTGCCTTTCCCCTGTTTTGATCTCCTTCCTCTACCTCAGGAAACATTCCCACATTCATGTGCAGAATGAACCAAGAAAAAAAAAAGTTAGGTGAAGATGCTTATGTCTAGGTTAATATTACATAACTATAAAAATAGACAACCTTCCCTGCCAACTTTGCAGGCAAGAACATGCCACATTGCTATAGGCGATGGCAGGGTGAAAAAGTTGTAGTAGTACGTAATAAGGTTGCAAAGCCTTGACTTTCCTCCAGACTTCACAAATCAAACTGGCTGGTTTGTCATTTGGAGAAATTTTGGCAAAAAATAAGTGCACATTTTGTCCCAAGTTTGCTTTAGTTGTACTTTACTTTATAAGAAAGGAAATTTCATTTTGCGTTAGCTTTTTACCTGAATTCAGCCTGATAATCCATTTTCTGCATGTCTAATTCTCGTGTTCCAAGACCAGGAACATGCATCAGAAAGCCACCATTTTTAACAAAGCTTCTCAACTTTGTAAGGGTGCTGAGAAAAGCCAGGAGCACGTATGCTTCCACTTCCGCAAACTCCGGTAGACTTGTGGTAACTGAGTACCAGATTTTAGAGAAACAGAAAAACAATCAAAAAAAAAAATTATATCCTAAACCTCTGAGCTTAATAAACCCATTTTGACTGTCACAAGTGACACAAAAGACTAAGACTGTCTTGCTGGCAATGGTATGACATGACTTACATTATGCACTCATGGCTGTCCAAAATGATTCCCACTCCAAATGCAGTGATAAAAACTCTTTATGACTTATCCGGTTCAGAAAGGTAGAGGACAGTTACTAAGGAGGAACAAGAAACCAAAAATCAAAAGATTAACTATAATGTACAACTTCATTTAATTCAGCTGACAATCATAAAGGGTGTTTTTGCTATGCATTATTACTGAATAGCAACAATATGTGCACTAATACTTAGCWAGTCAATTGCTGAGGAAGTGAGAGACTTTCTATATTTCAGTGCTTCTACAACTGAGAGGGTTTTCACAGTCTGGTCACAGGCTATCCAACTTAAGTCAAATAGGTTTTATTATTCTTTGCTTGAGGTCTAAGACACACTAGGGCAATGTTTATTTTCGTCCTCCAGTTCATTGTAAGAAATCCCCTCAGTCACAGTTTGGGCAAAACCTGGCTGCACTGATGCCAGTGGAGTTTGCCCACTCCATTGTGGGCAATGCCATTGACTTCAGTGGAGCCAAACATAATTTGCAACTTTATTTCATGAAAAGAAAGACACACAAAGTTAGCCCTTTGCAGCAACTTCAGAATTATGGAAAACAAATATTGCCAGAATTAGCTTATCATCAATGTGATCTCTTGACTTTGTCTCAAGAACAGTGCATAGCTCTTTTATTAAGTAAAAAAAGCATATTGATCAAAGTTATTGTGCATTTTCAATTGTGTCCCTCTCTCTCCAGAAGAGTTGTAGTTAAAAATGAGAAGCCAGATCATCCATCTGCATGGAAATGGAGAAAAAGTCAGTGCTGAAGGATATATTTCATACAGGTTACATCAGGTAGTTCACACTGGGGTTGGTGCTTCATACTGAAGGCTGTTGTTGCACCTTTTAACTCTGTTACCTGAGCATTGGCTCTCTCCTATGACAATAGCGAGAGGTAACCTCCCAGTATAGATGCTTCAAGTCACATCTGGAGGACTCTCTTCTCTCCTAAACACATAGGAAGGCAGGGTTGACGCAGGCAGAAATTCCAGGGGACAAAAGCATGCTCTGAACACGCGATTTGCCAGTTCTGCTTTGTGTGACCTGTGTGGTCTGAAACTTAGTAGCCTGCGAAATTATCTTTGAGTTACTGCTACAGTTCAAACTGGCGGGACTACTATCAGGTTCCCAGTTGCAGAGGGGGGACTGGTGGGGGTGATGTTTCCATTCAGGGTCACCCRCTACTCATCCCCTCCTCAGCCCTCTCAGGCCCACACCAAAATCTGTTAACTTTCAAGGAACCCTGTAAAACAACTCCTCCTGCTGAAATTCTYGGTAAGGAGAAAACTGTATGGAAACAAGGCAAATCATACAACTGCTGGAAGACATTTGTCTTCTTGCTGGTTACTTATGTTTTGGAATCTGGCTTAATCTGAAAGGCTTTGTCATTATTTATATTTTTCCTGTATTTATAATCATCTGTGTAAATCTGGTGTTTGAGGATAGGCACTTTTAAAGTAGAAAGTAAACATTGGCTCAACCCGTATTCCAAAATATTCTAAATAAAAAAGTCCTTCTGAAAGCGTATTGGTGACCTTGCTTGTCATTGCTGCAGCGTGATTACCCTCCGTTCTCACAAGGAGAGGGGAAAGTTGGATACTGCAGTCAAAATAAGCAGACTGGCTTGCTTAAAGGCCTACTTACTTACTAAAGTAAACCCAAAAATAATGAACTAACTTTGATTCTCAAATAAACATCTTTGAGATTGTTATTCTAACACATCTGGTAACATGAAATGACCTATTCTGAGTCGTGCAAGCATCCATGTATACGAGTCCCAGATCCTCATAAACACAAAAGCAGCTACTCCAAATTCTTATTTGCCTATTTGTCTTCTGGTTTGAATCATTTTAACCAAAAGTGTCACTGAACCTACCATACTTTTTACGTAGATGATCGAAGAGGCAGTAAGTATAAAGAAGAAATGAAAAATACATCCCTGTAGATTATGAATGAGAGAATAATTGCTGGAGTCTGCAAGATACTTCCATTGTATGGGCAAAACCAACAATAAATCAATTATTTTTATTCTGAGAGCCATTCCAACCCACAGCACCCATTCGCTGCACTGGACCACTGAGGAGTTTCACTACTGGTGTCCAGGTCTGGCAAGCAGATCAAAGCTGTTACCAAGGATCTCTTGTGCTCAGGAAAACTCTTGCTCTCTTGTGCTCAGGAAAACTCTTGCAAGTACTGAAGAAGTTGTCCAAGAGCAATATCACTGCATGATGTGGGCCTACTGGTTGAAGAAAAAAGAAAAAACCTCTTGAACACTGTGAGGGTACCTAATACAAATTTCTTAAAATGCTTCAATAGACTAAATATGTATGGTACTTTAATAGTTCTTCTGATCTAAGAGTAACTTAGATACATGAATGTTTAAGTTTATCTTAAAACATACTAAAGGTTAAATTTGTTGAAAGTAAGATAATTAAAGAATAGTGTGTATAAAGTTTGGGTGAACAAAAACTACCGAGTTCCCATTTGTCAAGAAACAATATATCAAGTTATGGTGAATTAGATTCTTGTAAGAAAGTCCTTGTATACAGTAATACTATACACTACACTATTGCTCTAACTCTAAGCTTCCTGTATATGTAATTTGGTGACATTACAGAACTATGAATTCCTCAWATGTCTTTAGCTGTCTTTCAGAGAAGTTTCCACAACTTCTGGCTTCTGTAACTCTCTGCAATGATGTAATCAAAACTAATCCTGAAGTCAGAAAATCAGTTGTTAATATAACAATGCGATTCAAAAATGCTTTTTGGGATAATAATTTTTTATAAAATATATATCAAAATATATATTTACACATATATACCCATCCAACATTAATCCTAAACATGCATTCATTGACTAAAAAAACTCCAAACATCAATKTCTCCATTTTCTTTACATATATCTGCAGGCATTTTATAAGCAAAAGCATATTGAACTTTTAGTCTGCTGTAAATCTTGATTTTACTTTCATAGAATGTTAAAGTGATGGTAAATTCTTTACTTTATAATTCCACAAAGTAAGCCTTTTTTTCTGAAAAACCCAAAATTTCACACGATCTTATATATCCTATATTAATTTGGTAGATTTGTGAGCTGGAATAATATGAATGGTTTCCAGGTAAACCCTTCATTTTGTTGAACTGGTGTAATGAGCTTTACTAGCCTCAAAACTCAGAAACACTGTTTTTAGTCAATACTATTTCTATGCATTTGAGGAAGAAGCTGTTATCAAAGTGCAAATCTATACTATATCCTGAAGTCTTTCAGACACTTTTCCCAATATTAATAAGTATTCCCCAGAGAGTATTTATCTTACTTATCTTAAATCACTCAAAAAAAGGAAAAGTCATTGCAAAAGTCTTTTTCACTTATCCAGTGGAGTTGATACACAGATAAATTCTGCAGTTCATTCAGACAGATGTCTGGTTTGCCAAAATGTATCAAACTTCAGACCTAGTCAAAGCAGTTTTTGGTCCATGTGGTGTGTCACTAATACCGCTGTGGTCTTTTCTTATGGAGTAGGGAAAGATCAGTAATTTGTTCAAGATGGCATTATCAGAACCTCAAACCATCTTTCTGCCTGTGTGGTTACAGTGAATCAGAGAAGAAAAAAGAAGTTATTCTTTGATGAACCTACCAAGGACTGGCTTCTAGTAAAACAAGTTGTTTCTATTAAGCAGGATTTGTGAGTTGTACCAGGTGCTTCAGCCTAGAAATCCCAAAATTTCCAGGGGATTCATTATCATTGAAACATGAATATTTTACTGTATTTTATGAATATTTTACACATCCCTGACTAAGAAGCAATGTCATCCAGGAATATCAGTATAAAATCAGCATCCAGGAGCTAACCCAGTAAAGGCAGAGCCACCTCCTGCCTTTTGCCTCCTGCTCTGTAGATATCATTTTCATAATTCCCATCAAACCAGTCCAGGGAAAACTGCTAGTCCTCTGTGATCCCAGGGAAAGTTAATGACTCACTTTAAACTGCAGTAATTGATAAACATGCTTTTTGTTTTAATGAAAGCAAGTATTTTCTTCACTTTTCCGGGATACAGAGAATGCCAGAAGCCACATCTCTTACGTAGATTACTGTGAATATACAGCCAGGCCTGTTTTTGATGAATTTCCTCATCCTGAGTAGTTCCTATGTATTACAAAGTATGAGTCAACATGAATGAAGGTGGCAGAGACTGGCTCCTAGGGCTGGCTTAATCCCTGCAGCAGCAGGGTTGCCATCTAAATTTAGACTATAATTTGGACAGCCAACAGAGTATYTAATCACTGGAACAAATTGCCAAGGGGGATGATAGTGACTGCCACCAAAACGTTTAAACCAAGTGGCAGTTTTGGGCTACTCCGGTACCCTACACTACACCACACCTGCACCACTGGGGATGGCTGAGTATTGCGTAGACAATGTTGCTTCCTCGGCAGGAGGAGGCAATAGTCGGTTGTATGCCCACCTTACTCTGGTTCAGCTTCACAAAGAGCGATGGAATGAAACCTCAAGCCCTTCTTGGTTTCCTCAACTACTTTACTGCTCTCTTRGGGGAAACGGGAGAAGAGGTTGAATGGTGATTCAAGGATATTACTGGAATTCTTCAGTAACTTGGGTCAGAGTTTAATCACCATTRCCCATGGGTGCCAGGTTGAGCTCATCACATGGCACAGAAACTGTTGGCCAGAATTAAACCCACACAAGGAGAGTTACGTTTGCAAGCAAAAGAAAATATCATTTCTGGGAGGCAGTTGCCGCAGAGCTGTCTCCAATGGTTAAGGGTGTGCACCAAGAGATTCTCAAGGAGAGACCACAAGTTCGAGACCTGCATTCCTTACTGACTCCCAGGCAGCGCTGCCTGTAATAGACCATGGCAGGTCAGAGACTCCATCAGCTCCTCACTGCTGATGATCTGACTCCAATTACACCAGTTCTTGTGCTTTCCATACAAGATTATGGATCTGGAATTAATCTAAATTAGAAATAGGTAATCTCAACAAAAAATGCAAAACCTGAGATTCTCTCAAGTTGCTCCTCCAGGAATCCTGAGGTTTAAGTCTGCTCCTCAGTAACAGCCTTCAGGGTTAGGCTTGGCTTTACCTATCCATTTAAGTCTTGCAGTGTCCTCTCATTTGCTATGATTAGCTCTATACAGCACTGATACCTTGGTAGGTGCTTCATCTTTCTCAGGTTCAGGCCAAAACCAATGCAATTCAGTATCAGCTGAACCCAGATTGATAACAACCCTAAGGCACTCAAACTTTCAGTGTTCTGTACAGACGCACACTCAGATCTTAAAAAACAAGCAATCAGGTAAATAACTATCTATCTCAGTAACTTTTCTCTGGAAAGAGATGGTAACAAAACTTTATTCACTATATTGATTTTATATTGACTAACAGAAGTTTTCTGGTTCATTTCTAGCTGTGGAGAGCACTCAGATACTACCACGATAAAGACAAGACACTGCACAAAACAGGATTTTTAACAACTTCAGGTGCTTGGCTGTCAGGTTGAATTACATTTTTTGTTAAACACCAGGTAGTTGTTCTGAGGAAGTTAAAGCCCATAACAAGTAGAGGAAGAAATCTAGGACTCCTGGTGCTTAACTTGATGCATACTCTCTGAGATTTAAGAGCACAAAGGAAGTGCTAAGGAAAGCCAGACTTGCCAGACAAAGTGATGAATATTGTACACAGTAAAGGTGCATGTATATTTTTATAATGTGTCTGAAATAAGAAAATAGTCTTAACACAGGTTTTTCTCCCACCCTAACGCATGGGCCTCAGGAAGATAAGAATACATGTTAACCACATACTCTGGATGCTTTCAGGAGAGTGTCCTGGTGATCCCAAGAGTTTCTGATTGTAAATTTGAAAGATGAATATCCCATTCCCAATGGACTGCTTTAATAAATATGATTGCTAAGGAAACAACCACAAAAAGCAACAAGCTCCAAGCCTACACTTCAAGAAACTTAACTGTGAACTGGTAAATTCAGTATGAAAATTATATCCAAAATTAATTGGGAACAATGAATAATGCACTACTTTTTCCTGTAAAAGCTGAGCTAATGAGAAGGCATATAGATAGAGCAAGTGAGGGAATGACTGATCTAAAAATAAACCACTCCCGCTATAACCAAATACCATTTCGAGGTGCCTGTATAGTTGCATTATAGCACAGCCCATTTCTGAGCTGTCACTTCTGAGGGGGCATTTTCTTATATGTTTTTTCATATTGCTCTCTGGACGCAGTGGGACAGCAGAAGGACCTTTCTGTTTGTGAGGTTTCTGGGCAAATGTATCTGCCACAGAGCAAGTAGTACCGTGGCTTCCTGGTAGGGTGCAGATGAACTCCTCCTGCTCAAAAAAAAMCCTCAGTGTGGTACCTTTGCTCAATATGTGACCCCTCAGAGGGAAAAGCATTTTGGACATTTAGTTCTTGCTTTTGTTCCCTGCGATCCTTCTGTTTGCATGGCAAGGAGGACAGGAGGAGAAGACGGGCCGCAGAGCTTGTTTCTAATTCACAGGGCAGCATGAAGGCCTGTGAGTTGTTTACACTGTTAGTGATAACCCTCACTTCAAGTGTGATTTTAAAGTGCATGGGAAAGGGTGTGGTTACATGTAAACCCTTTTCTTGGCCAAAGGCCACTGCCACCGTGTATGCCCTTCCCCAGGGGGCTATGTCTGGAGTCAGTTTAAAGCAGAAATAAATTTGCCTTCTTTCTTCATTTTTGAGCCTCATCTTACTCCTCAAATAGAGCCATGCAAGGTAAAACACAGAAAGAGTAATGGAGGCAGACCCAGGGTCAAACCAGAAATGCTRGTACTCGGACATCACGCAGGAGCCCAGTCAGTTGGGGTACAGCCCAGGATAGGACAGCTCCATTTTTTGCTGTAATCTGCTATTGCTCAGCAGGAAACCATGTCCTGGT
Source organism: Oceanodroma leucorhoa (assembly GCA_030449065.1). Classification (NCBI taxonomy): domain Eukaryota; kingdom Metazoa; phylum Chordata; class Aves; order Procellariiformes; genus Oceanodroma; species Oceanodroma leucorhoa. The sequence continues at coordinate 17,589,111 of JASVER010000012.1, forward strand.
CGTAGCTGTACCACAGGACACCACATGGCTTTTGTAGCTGGGTCTCACACTCCATTGACAATGCAGTTTTGCAGCACAACAGCCTTCCCGACAAGTGAGCTGCAGGAGATCAGAAAGCAGTAGAGCAGTTGTTGTAGGATGGCCTGAAACATCACTTTCCCAGGATCATGGCCATCCTTAAGTTCTCCTGTGCTCCAGGCTGGACAGGAGTGCATCTTTTGAGTGCTCCTTGTCAAAGCTCCRGGAGCCAACTATTGTCATGGCAACACCTGCATGTGGAGGGGTACCATTTACCTCAAACATTGGGATCTGCATAATCTCAGCTAGACTGTTGCCTCAGTTAAAGTTAGATCACCATGGCACCAGACAAATGACTTTCAGAGAAAAGCRTCTAGAAGTTGCTATGCGTGTCAATTCAATCGTTTTGACATTGGCCATTTGTGTGGATTTAGACTGAAAGAAATCMGATTTCTCATAAAAGGAAATTCTGAAAATAATTTTTCTGGCCTCAACTTAAATATCTGGCTGGACAAAACAAAGGTCCACTTTTGCCTGAATTGTGACTATTCTTTCAAGTAAGGAGAGATTTATAAAAGGTAGAAGGAAAGAGGAAACCATTAAAATGTATTTTGGGCAAACAAATAGAGTATTTTAGTTAAAAAATGGTATAAAAACAACAMCACCTCAAACTCATCTCCGCTAAATGCTTTTATTTTGACAAATGACCATTTTCTAGGGGAAGGTCAGCCACCAGCTGTGCCGACATAAGGTCGAACCATGTTTATGGGACCCACTGCTCAAAAATAATAGCTACATCAGTAGCTAGCACTGAAACGAGCAAAAGGAAATCAAAGGTGGCAAATAACTAAAGAGGAAACACCAGGTCAAGTAAAACTGCTACAAACACACAGGTTCAAGCAGTCTGTGTCTTGGATCAGGCCAATAGTAGTTTAAACTTCTAACTCACCAAAGTACAGAGAGATTCRCATAAGTAAGCCTTTATGTCTATGCAAAGTGCCATTGATTTCCAACTGGGGCAATGATTTCTTTTGCACTGGAAGGGTTTGAAACAGAAAACCAGATTACGGAAGGAAAATAGTGCACCAGCAACAGTATCATATACTTGTTTCCACTGGGACAMAACAAGGAAGGATATTTCTAAAGGCGCACAGAAGCAACACAAAACACTGCATATAGGCGAGCTCCACAGATGCCTTTCAAAAATCTGCAAGACTGGCAGGGAAAAGGATGGTTTTACTTCTCAAGGACAGGCAGAAGTTGTGCCCGTCTTCGTTAATCAGTCTCACAGAATTGCTGCCACCTCCATATGCTATACATCCAACAGTTAGGTACACTGTTGCCAGCACATACGTGGGCCTGGACCCACTGACTCTAGAATTTAACGCAAAGCATGCTTTCAGCAGCAAGAGGCATATTTTTGTGATCTTGAAGAAAAGTTGCTTTCCTTCTGTTCTTAAAACAAATGGGATTGTTCCGTATTTCCAGAATATCAGATATTTATTTCATAACAATGGTGTATTACAGTGATGTATGTTTACAATAAAAAAATGCTGAAGTGATGTATTTCCTAATTACATTCTCAAAGAATTCACRTCCAATACCAGAGTCTGAGCCACTTCCCAAAAGCAATAATAGGGGTCCTCTCCACTAGCCTGGGAGGGAAAATAAGCCCACATGTCATAGAAAATTATATTTAAAATTCTTTCTAGAGGGTAAAGTGCCCTCTTAGGTGGCTCTTGAATAAATGGAAAGCAATCCACAGGAATCCTGCCATTAATTTTGACAGTCTTTGGATCTGTCCCTATTGTTTCATTAAAAGCTGGAAATAAGTCTTGTCTACTCACATAATTTGAACCATACTGTAGCTATGCAAGTATAATTCACTGCAGTCCAATCCTCCTATGGGGACAGAGGCATAAATTCATATTACGTGAAAGGGACATAATCCATAACTGCATCCACAAGATGGCTCTGACCAGTATAACATTATTGATCAGAAAACCACCTGCCTTCCCCCTCCCCAACACAGACATGCACATGGCACAACAGCTGTTCGTCAGGGGGCTTCTTTCCCACAGCACTTCTAATTTGTGCCTATCACCAGTGAGCATGCACACAGAGCTGTTTGGCTTCCATTTGCTAGGACTCTCTGCTAATCCAGAAAGCCAGGACATTAAGAAAGCTATTAAATACATGAGCAAAAAAATGGCAAGTAGCCAAAATATTTCGCACAGACTTGAACTGCTGATGCTGCTTCTGGGTATGCACTTTGCATGCTTTGCAATGGGCATCTCAGACAGATTCCCTAAAAGTAAGGAAGTGTTTGAGTGCATAACAGAAGGACACATTTTAAAAACCAAAACCAACCAATGAAAAAACCTTGGCCAGCTGACTTCTGATCAAAGCTTGATTCCCAGCTGCTTGCCACCTCCAGCCCCATTCTGACACTAAGAKCATTTCACTCTTTTTAGTTGCACAGAGACTTAAAGCAGGTATAAATGTAAAGTTATTGACTCTTACAGGTGTTTCCCTTGCTTTGCAACAGTGAACATATTTTAATAAGGTTTAAGCCCTCCATCTAACTACTCATGCCTGTGAAACTAGAGTATAAATCACTTCCCCCTCTGCCCCTGCCCTTTTGCACAGGGAGAAATGGATGCACTGAGTACAAGGAAGAGACACACTCATTACCTCTGCTCTCTACCTGCCAGGGCAGTCAAACACACACACCAGTCCTCTCACATCACATGATTTATGTCAAATTTGTTTTCAAACTAAGGGAAGTTTTGGAAATGGGTAATAACCACTGGATATAGACAATGATTAAGTGAAGTAGATAATCACATCCATGCACAGAAATGTCAGCATTGTTTCCTGGTAACAGGAGAGGAATACAGGTGGGGAAAGAGCAGGGAGCGCCGATTGCCAAGACAGCCTTGCTCATCAAGGAGGTCAYTGCTGGCTCACAGTCCACGCAGCAGCCTAAAGAAAAGGGTAAGCAATTCAAGGTGTTGAGCACTCACCYTCGGCAGCCTTGGGCTACAAGGGCTTGACTGCCTCCCTCCTACTGCCCACCCAATAGATGCCACTGAAGTCAATCAAAATTTTTACTGATGCCTCATGGAATAATTACAAGCCAAAAAGGATGTGAATCAGGAAACACTTTTTTACTGTGAGGGTGGCTGAGCACTGGCACAGGTTACCCAGAGAGGCTGTGGAGTCTCCCACCTTGGAGATACTCAAAAGCTGTTTGGACATAGTACTGGGCAACCAGCTCTAGGTGACAGTGTTTGAGCAGGAGGGTTGGACCAGATGACCTCCAGAGGTCCCTTCCAACCTCAACCATTCTGTGAAAATGTGAAGTAGCAATGCTCCACACACATAYACCAAGTCTATATGGGTCTTTAGAGATGAACTTAGCCATCCATAATATTTTGAACAGAAACATTAACTGGGCATGTACCGTGATTATTTCCAAGTAAAGTCATTGTCTTCTTCTCTCTCCCCCACTAAAATTCAAAGTTGCCTTCTATAAGCTTTAAAGATTGTTTTGAAATAACTAGCCAAAARTATACACATGTTGTGCATAGTCCTACAGAGCTTGCAGCAAAGCAAATTAGTGTCTGGGGTGGATGAAGGAAGCTGCATCAAAATATATCTCTGTACAAAATGCTTGTGGCTTAACAGAAGTGGTCTTTTTCTTTCCTCTCATGGTTAAAATATATTGTGTTATGAGCCAGTCTCATGCTAAGAAGCACAGAGGAGAAACCATACTGGTCTTTTAAATAGGCAGTTGTGGGACCAAAGCTAATCCACAGAAAATTCCAAATACCTTTGAAATGGAAGAGTTACGTTGCTGCCTCTCTTCAGAAGTCTGRCAAAGGCCTCATACTAGATTTTATCATCAAGATCACAACAGCATTTCAACAGCATTCAGAGACAGGGAGACAAGAAAACAACATCTCTGAATTCTGACTGGAGCACATTCCAAGCAAAATTAAAAGTTCCAGTTTTACTCTCAAACCAGCTGTTACCCACCAATAAACAGGTGCAGCTGCAAGTTGCATTGGTACTGAACCTAACCAGGTTATTTCAGGTACAAATATTTAAACAGCACAGAGCTCAACGCAGGCCAAAACCCACCTGTATTTTCCACCTGGCTCCAGTAATGCTAGCCTGTGTATTGGGTCCCCCAGTGCCCTGGCTACACTGTGATCATCCTCCAGACAGGGACATTTTAACACCTTAGGTGCATCTTCGTGGTCTAAACTCAATCTGATGGTTTATCATCCAGACATAAAAGCGGCTACCTTCCAGYAAAAGAAATGCTAAGCAATTTATATTGGTAAATAGCAACTTCTGTTATGAAAATGGTCTGGATACTATTAAGTTTCCAGGTATCTTTCTTAACCAATCTAGATGCAGCCGAGTGCTCAGCAAGTATCAATAACTTTTGTATCATGCACTAMGCAGGAAACAATTTGTTTCCCCTGAGGGTCAGGTATGCCACAAGCCACTTGCTTTATCACTCTTGTATGTACAGGTCCTATTTTGTAAGCTTCCTCATCAGGAGTCATTGGGCASCTTAATTAAAGTTGTTGCACAAATCATATGGCCTTATGCTTCTGTCTTGGCATCTCACCTCCTTGCATTCATAGTGTTGAATAGCTGGTTATGATTTTCACTCCACTTCACACTAAAAGGTGCCAAAACACAACTCTAGAAGGAAGCACTAGGGAGACCATATAGTCTGCTTATTTTTAATAGGGAGATATTACACACTCCAGGTGCTGTCCTTCACGGACTTGTGCGGTACTGTATTTGCATATCCTCAGAATGAGGATTTTATTTTTTTTCTTTATGAAAGTAAGTAAAGTCTTGAATATCAAATCTTGTACTTCTCCRGTACCACCATCCTTCTAGTTCACTTGGAGCAAAAGCCATCTTCTCTCAGAATCTACATGTTTTGCTTTAGATTTTTAATCCTTAATAACAAAACTCCATTCACAGTGTAAATTTCAGTGCAATTAAAAAGCCAAATCAAAATGACCACAGCTCAGCTTTAAGACTGATGTCAAAATAATTCAGGTGCTTCAATATTCAATATGGCTTTCTCGAGATAAACACGGCTGGGGAGGGGGAGCTACATTTCTTTTTTTGTTTRCTTGCTTTTTAATTGGTGCAATAGTAGAGCAGATAGATGAGAAAAAGCTTCCTCAGAGCATCTCATGTCTTGTGCTATATTATATAGTGTGCTCACTTCAGAGTCAGCCAACTGGTTTTAATCATCCCAGTAGGAGACCATCTTATTCCTAGCAGGGAAGCTTCAGCAGGGGAAAAAAAAAAAAAAAAGAGAGAGAGAGAGAGAGAAACACTGAGCTGGCAAAGGCACCATTATTCAGATAAAGTTTTACACAGAGGTCCATCATTCATCCATTGCTGAAGCTGTTTTGTGGAAGTCTGAGTTTAAGCAGAGGGAGAACAAGGGTCACCTCAGCGTCCTTCCCAGCATCTTGGGGGAGTGTTTTTGCTTGCTTAGGGCTGTGCATGAGCAACTGCTAAGCATAAAGGGACAGCTGCGTTTGTCTATATGGTATCACTGCAGTACCACGATTAAAGAGACTGCTTTGGGCCAAACTACAGGTTAAAAGCATTCAGTTCACAGCTAAAATCCAATACCTTACATATGTAAAACAAACATATATTTTCAGAGAGTTATCTTAATCTCACAGGGCTCATGTGTCCAGTGTGTTGGGAGAGTCTGTACTGTCCTGGCTCTGGCCACACTTCCTCACTCTGGCCCCGTCTTCCCTCACTTCTGTCTCAGTGGAGCAAGAGTTGGAATTTTCATCCTGAAGTGGTACCAAGATTATTGCGTCACCCTCTTCTGGCSGCAAGGGAGGGTCAGGACAGAGCAAAGGAGTGCCGTCAGGACAGTGGTGACCTGCAACACTAACTCGAGCACTCTTTAAGCTTCCTTTTGGCCTTGCAAAAGGAAGGGGATGACTTTAAGGTTCCCTTCAGCCTTCCCTTCAGCAATTAAACCACATCTTCGTTCCCTAATTCTGTTGGGTTTTTTTAAGCTGATTTATTTCTCCACAATGTTCACTGAAGGTGAAATGATTTCCCATCCTGGAAAGTATTATCTCCCTAGCATACCTACACGAGCTTCAGTGTAAATTTCTACACCCTGTGCCTGCAGTAATCTTGTCTCTGTAGAAACATCTGAGRCCCAAATTTAGGCTTGAACATGTGCAATAGGAGAACAAAATTTGGCTCCCCAAGTGTGAAATAGCTAAGTTGTCCACTGACTCAACATCAAAAAAAGATCAGCCTGTTGGAAAGGATTCATTTTCAAAACTTAAAGTAGTAAGGAGGTGAGGAGAGGAAAAAAAAGAAAAAAAAAAAAAAAGCACTTCATCTTTTATGCAGCCAAGTATCCATTCCTAATGCTCTGTCGAAAACATTGACACACACGATAAACTTCCCCCCCCAAATTAACTAGAATATTTTTCTTCTATCTTAAATTTCTCTTTCCTTTCATCTTTGTTACTAACATTTATAAAGCATTAGTTGATACAATCATCCTTAATTAGAATTTACAGGAAGTAATCTCCATCAGACAATCTGAATTCAGGTACCTCCGAGAACAAGCAGGCGCTACTTTCTGCGGTTGGCTAGGGTAGCAGAAGTTTTTATGCTTATTTTCATTCCATATTTAAAAGGAGACCGGCTGCAGCCTCACAATCCTTTAAAAGAAACCAAAACACAGAGCTCATTCAGTGCGATTATAATCTCCAGTTCAAGCAAAGCCATAACCTGTTTGGGAGACCCCGGGCTGACGCGGAGCGACTGCACCTGCCGCGCGTTCTCAGCACGGGCAGCCCCGGCCAGCCGAGCCACCCGCAGCCCCGGGCTGCCCCCCAAGCCGGGGAGGGGGGYGGCCTTCCTGGGGACCCAGCCAAACCTGCACCGCAAAACCTCCGCTGACAACTTCGGACGTTTGSTTCCAAGCGCAGAGACGTTTTGCTGGCTTGTGAATGCGCATATGTGAATATACACAGTATTTAAGGAGAATAAATCACCCAGACCCACAATCTTCTTATGCAACAGAAAATGTATTGCTATGAACGAGGGGAATAGCAGGACTTGTACCCAACAGGCACTAATTACACCCTTTTGTTACACYACCGTGAGATACGGAGATGCCCCAGTGACGGGCACAGCATAGGAACCTGATTATATACTGCGATACCAAGTCCCCTATTATCCTTGGCTTCACTCTTCCTTCAAGCCTCCTGCTGCACATTCCTCCCACCCATCATAAACATGGAAAGCAAAGCCCTGGGATTTCACTGAACAGAGCTCTGAGTGGAGGGGATAAAGCTATAGGACCTGATTCCTAGTTACATGAAAGCAAAAGATGCCAAAGTCTTAAAGTACTTTGGCAGAAAGCTAGCTCTGTATAACCAAGAATGCAAGCTCTGTGGTTAGTTTAATCCCTGGAATAGCTCTGCAGATTTCTGAGTAATATTGCACGGGGTGAGTTTGGCTGTAATTTTTTGATATTTTTAAATTACTTACTGCTGTATTTTCCTTTCTTGTCTTTTCGGTCTTTTGTATAAGCTTTCCTTTTAAAACATACAGGAGATGTGCAAAAAATAAGTATCTATCTATCTGAAAACAGACAGCAACTTCCACTGTAGAAAATTTGAATCCTGGGAGAGAAATTAGTTCCAGTAGCCGCCCAAGCAGTGATGTAGCCCCATCTAGAAAGGATACATCTGCTGCCTCAAGGAGTTTTTCAATGAAAAGAGCATTCCAAAAATCTTTATTGCTGTTATTACTCTTTTTATTGCCATTAATTGAGTCTTAGGCTGCTAAAGCTGCACCAACCTGTTTCTGTATTATTGTCACTCTTCTGTGCCCAGAGAAATAATGTCAGTAAAGAGATGGAGTAGAAAGGGGAATTGGAGTTGCACGAATGAGACAGATGAGTTGGAGTTATTACAGGGTATTTCAGAAATATTATTTCTTTTACCCCTTTCTTCAAACACAGGCTTAGCATCTGAATACAAAAGTCTACTTAGCGGACACAGGAGAGAGAGAAATGGCTTATGATTCCCATATGTTTCAGTACCTTTAAAATAAAGGCATGGTAATACTTAAATAGTATTAAGCTTCAAACAGCTGGTGCTGTGTTTGTTACTATAATCATCTGTCTAATTACACTGGAATGTGACAAAAAAGTAGAAAAGGGGGGTTGCTTTGACAGCTCTGCGCTCAGGGCTCCCCACAGGCCACCAATTAGAACCTGGAAAAAGGAAGGAACTTGTAAAAACTAATGACTGCTCAGTAATGGGATATAGACCTATTTTAGTCATAAAAGTACTTTTTTCTACAAGAAATCTAGCCTCCTTTAGCTAAAGCAACTTTCTTTAGGTCACATTCATGATATATAAACAAAATTAAAGATCTTTTTGTCAGTCAGCACTTCTTTTCTGTTTTTTCAATTATATCCCTTGGTTTCTATAAACATGCAAAACCTGTCATGAATCTTAATGTAAATTCCTGATGATGAATGAAGATACTCTAATTTCCAGAAGTTCATGATCAATCTGAAGGGTTTAAGACAGTGGCTCTATGTACATTTGCACAAAAGGATCCAATTTCCACAGCATTCAGAGAACAGGTTTTCAATGCATTAATCCAAACTCTATCCACTGGTGATGGATTTCTTCTTTCTCAGACTCAGTGACATCTCCCATGTTCAAGAAAAAAAAAATTAGACAAAATGCTGAGCACTACCAATGTTATTTAAAGCAGCGTGCAGCTGAAAAAGCCTAACARCATAGAGGATGAGATGTAGAATATGATCCACTAAGGAAGTCAGTTATACCAGCTGAAGGCTTAATCCAGCTGCACAGAGGTTAATGGGGATCTTTTCCCTCACTCCAGTGCAATTGGATTTCGCCTAAACTAGTTTCTCGGTAATGAAAAGTTATGAACTTTTTGCCTCTACTACGTTGCTTTTACCACTGCACTGTAGCATCCATATTGTCTTTTCCATCACTCTCATTCACATTTTAAAATAGAACTACATTTCTACTGTGTAAGCGTAATAGTATGTGAATTCAAATCTCATTTAGGTGAGAGTAAAGAAAGCTTTTCAAACGTTTTCAGATCTCAGTTTTGGTGCTTGTCTGAGTCTATTCCACAATAGTTGGCAATTCAATTTTCTGGTTTGAAATTGCTTAGAATGTTTTTCCATAGACAAGACTTGCCTAGTTCAAAGTCAAAGAAAGCCAAGTTTGCACAGGCATTTTTTATTTTTAAATCCTTGCATTGAGGTTATTTGTACCCAGAAGTTCGGCTCAGTGACAGCTGCACAATTGGAGCCTCAGCTGGAGGAAGGGTTGTGCTTGGTATTACAAGTCTGTCATTTCAAAGTGAGATGGTTCAAGCAAGAACCATTTATCTATGTTCACACATGGCATACAAGTCATTTTGGCTCCATATCCAAAGGACTTCTTTTAATTTAGCATTTACAAACATGAGTGTTGATAGGGGAGGTTCCTTTTTTGGTTGGGTGGTTGTTTGTTTGTTCAGTAGCTTAACCCTACCTTAGTTAAGAGCAAAGATCCTGATTCAGCCAAGGACTTGTGCCTAAATACAACCATTTATACTAGCTCTACACTTCCGCCAAGTTTAGATGATGGGCTGAAATGATGTGAACTTGAAAAATAAGAATACACTTATAGCTTATACTCAAATATTTTTTGAAAAATACAGCTTATAGGAGTAACTGAACTGATCTTTCAGTAAGATTTTTCTGTTAACACTTTCTGCCCACTGATTCTTTAGTGCTTTCACTTTCCACAGAATTTCCTTCTCCATTTTGTCTAGATATGATAACAACCACACAACTTTGAATGCCTTGTAAAGAAAATGGAAAATAATGTCCTTTTCAAGGTATAYAAAGTTGATGTCAGTACTTTCAATACATGTATTAAGAGAGAGAACGTACACAAGAGATGAGAATGTAATCTTAAATACTACTACGATTTATAATATGCTATRAAAGTTACATCAGTAGTATTACTATTTAGATTGTCTCATTGGCCCATCAGTTCATTAGCATGAAACAGATGTTCAATTGCTCCATTTCTCTTCATAGCATTCCTTTGGTCACCAAAATTTTTGTGTTTATTTCTGCAACTATAGTGATGGAAGACATTTACTGAGAAGAGTCACAGAAATTTAAAACAGGTATATGATATTCATTTTTAACGATTCCGAATATTTTCTTAACACCCTAGTAATAGGCATTTGGTGGATATCCTTGAAATTGCTCTAATAGGTATTTCCTATTATTTCCAATTTTGTTAGAGGAATTCAGAAGTCTTTTCAAGAATCTTAAAGMTTATCAAGATGCATTCCTATACTACAACATTCTCTCCAGTTTCTGATGCAAAGTCTGTCTATCTTGTTTTGCAAGCCTAATTTGTGAATGTAGTTAATTAGGTATTGCAGTTTTTCCATTAATTATTTCACTGGAACAGACTTAAATTGCTCTCAGAAACTAACACTGTATTCTTCCATACTCTTCAGCTTCTTTTCTGCTCTCCTGTAGCACTGTGACTGTGATTCACATGATATGGTTTGCAGGGCACAAGTGCAAATCCCTTTTCTTTACCAAAAGATATCTTGGTCTTACTAAGGCCTTGATTGCAAAGAAAGCTGCACTGGGCTGGTTTTTGAAGTTGATATTCACAATAYGTATCATTTCAATTTAAAAGCAACAGAATGTAGACAGAGAAAGGTAAACCCACAACAGCTACAAGGCAAACTTATATAAAGCCACTGGGAGCCCCGGGGTGGAGCCCCATGGCCACCCAGATTCTGCAGCTTAACAAGTTGCCACTTGCCACTGCATGCCTGGCTGGCTGTCACCAGAGACGTGCTGCGCRCCTCAGCCTGGCGTTCCCACCGAGCCATCCACATCAGTTTAACCGTGCTTATTTACTAACAAATATTAACCTAGAGCAATACACCTTTCTAATGACATACCACCTTTTTTAAGCTTCCGATCCAACCCTTGTCTAAGAGGTTACTCTCTAACACGAACAAAATACAAGGGACAAAAAGAGACAAATATGCAAAAGGTAATTTTTCCTCTTTTCATATACACATGTAGGACTGTATTTTTCCACTACACCTCCAGGAGATGGACTAATGCATTAGAGATTTCCATGCAACTAGTTAAATCCTGTTTTCTATCTGTTTCATACAGATGGAGCTACACAAAAAACAAAACAAAAAAAAAAAATCAGTGTCAGAGAGCGAATCTGGTCTGCTGGCTTTCTCTAATAGTGCTGCAGCCATTCAAAGGAGGTTCAAATAGGATCTTTCTGGCACAAAAAAAGTTTTATACAGAAAAACCCAACAGTGATGAACAATGCTGCTCGCAGAAATTACAGTTTAGGGAGGGTTTGAATGCATTCAGTGAAGCCATCATCAGAAAAAGTTGGCATCTCGGTGAACGCTAGCAGAAAGAGATGGTGTCTGTGATCCACAGTCCCAAACTGATGGTGCCGAKGGCCACATCAGGCTGTGCTTCAGCCTTTGTCCTCAGCCCTGCCTCTTCTGGGAGCCTTCCCCCAACAGCAGAGCTGGGGGGKTTTCAGAGGACAGCTGTGGACAGGCTGCTTACAGACATAACCCTTCATGGTGCKACGGGTCTAGAGAAGCGCTCCCACATAGTAAGCTCTTTTCTCGCTTCAAAAGCTATGCAACTTCCATTCTTTTTCCTGTTTTTCCCCTTCCTGCACATGCACTCAATTTTCAACCAATGTAAAAACTTTCCTTTTTAAGGCCACATCTGAGACCACGCTGTGTGCCTCTATTGGCATATCAAGGTGGTTATAATAGTAAAGATTTATTCTACGGTGGTAAAATGATCATGTTAAAAAAATAAAAATGAAAAGCAAACCAAACAGTACTGTAAAAGCAGGTACAGGTAAAGCACACAGCTTTCTTGAATGACCAATTTCGTAGTAAGTTACATCATTACCCATTTCACCTCCTGCTCAACAGCTTTCCCCCCCTTGTTTCCCAGCTTGACTTCTTTAGATGAGATCAGCTGTTCATATCCAGTCCATAAACAGATGGAGAAATTTACCCTGCTGTGAATGAGACTTTGTTTGTATAACTGAGGAAAATTAGCTCAATCTTAACTTTTCTGTTAAGGACAGAAAAGTAGCCTGCTGTAATAGTGCACCATGAAATCTAAATAGATGTACAGGTGTCTTCAAAGTAGTTTATAAATATGACAGCCTGTACATAGTCTTTAAGGGTAGATTTACAGTTTAAATCTCTATCTCTTAAAAAAAAATGAAGACAAAACCTCTGTAGGTATATTCAGTCTAAAGCCATTTGCTTTCAATGTGGTTCATACAGCTACTTTTCATGTTAACAGTTCAGTGCCACTGAAAATGCTAGTGCCTCCAATACTAATTGGAGAGGTGCCAGTAATGGTTTTCTAATTCATTAACATACAGAAGTTAAAACAGCTTTAGTCTCAGTTAATATCAATGAAATAAAGGAATAATGGGGTCATTTCACATTTAAATCACAGAAGCTTCAAGCACAAGCTGCCTTAGAGGAAATTAGCTTGCAATTAAACAGTGTTATTAATAATTGCTTATAAATGGTAACAGCCAAGCTGTTGCACAGACCTTGCCTAATGATTACAGTTATAACTATCCACACAAAAATTGACAGAGGTAAAACCTGAATAATCCTTTCTCAGGATTTCAATCTGCTTGTTTTGTTTGAATCTCCTGCCTTTGTAATTAATGTTAGCCATAGTTACCTGTCAACAAGGCATTTGTTTCACAGGGTGCTATAATGTGCTATTCCATAATACCRTCCCTGTCTGCATTCACCTGGCTCCTGACAGTAGGGGGACCTCCCTGTTCCCCGAGCTCCTCTCGGCTAGAAGCAGAAGGCAATTTTTCCAACATAAAGAACTGTATTTACATGCAGCAGTTAACACAGGATGAGCCTCTGGTCATACTAGAGCCCTTAATGTAAAACTACAACGTGAGAACTAATATTAATAATATTGTGCACCCACATATTTAAACCTCCTTTTGCCTGCACAATCTCTATATTAATAGTCTAAATACACAACCAAGCAACTGATACATGCTGTCCTCAGAAAATAGATATCCTCACAACAAGGTTAAAGTCTTAAGTTAGGTGTGKTTTTTTTCTGAAGGGGTGGACAGAATGCCCATGCTTCTCACAATCAAGTATGAGCAGTTTGGGAAAGCRGATAAAGAAAAAAAAAGGCGAACTTATCAAAGTCAATATCAAAACAACATCTACATTCAGCTGGGCTACAATTTTACTCAAGGACTCTGACAGCAGGAGATCTTGTGCTGTCACACCCATTCCCAAAAGCACACCTATTATTTTGCATCCAGCACAGTAAAAGACTGCACCCCTTAAAGAGTTCAATTCAAATGCAAGCTTCACCAAAAATTCCCCAGACAAAAAAAATAATAAAAAAAAAAAAGAAGGGTGTGTGGGGGGGGGCAGAGAACCTAAAATCTAAAAGACTGCACAATTCCCTCAGTAAAGAGACTAAATACATAATAACAATACCTCAAAACACAGGAAACACCAATAGTAGTATCATGCTCTGTCTCTAAGCCTCCTCCTACTTAAGAATCTCAGCCAGCTTTTGTAAGTTTTACTAAGTGAACAGTTGTAGGATAGTTATTGAGAAACCAGGTAACTTCCTTGACTTCAGGAATAGAATCACAGAAAATATAAGATACACTCAGATCAGTATCATTTGCTTAGCTGATTTCAGTGCTCCCGATCAGTCCCTACAAAAAACAGATAAGGCAATTTTACTGGTGAAAAATATATGATAGCCTACCTGAGTTTTCATCTTTGTCAGCAATGGTCTGATGAAATACAACAAAACTTCTCACCACTTCCTTCAGCTTGGCCAGCAATGTGCTCAGCTCAGCTGTTAATTTCTATGCTATTACCCTGGTCTTTAATTAGTTAATCAAGCTACTTTGCTTTATATCGGAATATACTGATCACAAAGTATAATGTTCATCACCATCCTGGAAGTGAAGTCTCCTTTAACGATGCCCATTCAGTGAACCAATACCCATAGAAACAGAGCAGCATCCACACTGTGTTTTCTAATCAGTGTTTGCCCCCTCCAGACATTATATCACTGCTGGTAAGAAGTCAGACCATATTCAGCTGTGTACTGAGAAAGGCAACACCTGTTATAGGGCTCTGATGTGAACAAAACAGCCAGAATCAATGGTGGTACTGCTTTTGGATAACGTCTTGGTATTAAAACACTTCCATAATAGGACAGAAAGAACAAAGTGGAGGAACTGTTTTGCTGAACTTTTGGGAAATTGTCATAGACTGCTTCTCCCTAGTAAATCAGCTTACTTGGGCAGGGGGGGAAAAACATAATCTGAAAACTGTTTTCTTGTTCCCATTTCAACTTTTAGAGACCATGGCTAAGGGTAGCAGTATGGAGGTAAACACATACCGCTGAGGAGCAGAGCTGCACTGCTGACAGAACTGCACACCTCTACATCTGGCTGTTTGCAGGGGTTGTGTAAATCTGTGTATTTTTCCTGAGAGGCAGAGGCTGAGTGCTGTTTGTAGCAGCTGTAAGTTGCATTTGTATCCCACAGTGCTTCCTCTACTAACTGCTTTTGGATGGCCTCAGGATTTTCTCTCCTTAAAACGTCCAACAGATCAGTTCAGAGCTCAGTAAGTTAGCATCTCTTACGCCACTTTCTTTCTTAGTTTATTTCAGGTTCTCTTGTTATTTGAGCCTGTTCTCCTCCTTCTCTCAAGGGGGCACAGGGATCGCTACAGATGCACCTGCTCAGAGAGCACAGGGAGGCACTTGCAATTGGATCTGCCGTATGGGAAYTAATCTCTTAAACCTACAGACAGCAGAAAACCACATGAAAATGAATGGCTTTGAGAGACCAGGACAGCCTCAGCTCCTTGAGAGCATTTCGTATCCTCTCTCTTTTCCATTTACAAAGATAGCAATGGGCAGCAAAGGAATAAACTTAYAAGTGAATATTGGCTTCTTTTTCCAGACCTTCAAAGAAAACAACGTAGAAACCAGACCTCCTGCAGCAGCACGGCTGCCAGGGGAGCCAAGGTGGGTTGCCTGGACGCGCCTCCTTCGCCTCGCTCCCACAGTGCTCGCTGTGGAAGGTGGTGGAGATCCGACCCACAGCAATGGCACGGCTTGTCCTGAGGAGTCTGGTTGAGCCGGGGACACCTGGATGCTGGGGATGGTTTTCCACTGCTCGGCCACTTCTGTGCTCCTTGACATCAGTATTAAGTGGGTGAGAATGAGCGTAACCAGTGCTGTTGGGGGAACATTTCACACCCACTTTGTGCAGGTGTAAATAACTATACAAAGTACATAGTCAGGAACATAGCCCCTTACATCCTCCTGCTAAGGCTGTAAATAGTACATGTCCAAGCACCGTATATCAAGCACAGAGGTAGGAGAAAATACTCCCTTTGTGAAAGTCAGTTTTGATGCGCTTAATGTTAAATCTCGTTACTCTTTCCAACAGGTTTATACTCGCTGGATTAATGAGGGCGACATGAATAGGATTTGGCCTCTAGTCTATGTGATTTACCTTTTCCGGGCTCCCTGTGATGATATTGCCAATAGATCTCTGATTTCTTGGTTTTTATTGTTGAAGTTAGGATTCTGGCTCCCTGAACAGGCGAAATAAAAGAACAGAAACATCTTCAGGGCTTTCCTTTCCTCACAGACTAGCCAAATTATAACAACTGCAGCAGCATGGTCCCATCTTACCTTGATACAAGATCGGTGTGAAGCTGTGTCTTCTGAACTATTTCAGAAGACCAGCTATCTGATGAACTATTTCCAAAATTGCTTTCAGTTTGAGCTGTTGTACAACACATTCAGTAACCACAGAATAACAAGAGTGCAACTCAGAACTAGTGCACTGCAAGGGTTCAGATGACTTAATGATAGATAATAGCTCACAGTTCATGAATGTCTTATTCTCTTAGTTTTAGCTTAGCTCAAGCACATTCTGTCTACAGATGTATACGGACAAATTGTTTGGGGGAAAAAACACAACATGAATAAATACCAGCATGACAGTGTCAGCCCTGGGAGATGGAAATGATACATGGTTGTCACTTCAGAGCAGAAAAATACACCTCCCAATGACTTCATAGGATTATCACTCGCAAAACTCATGATGAAAAGGACAAAAAATTTATTGTTAACTGTCTTAGCCTACATTGCTGATGTTAATATTGAAGTAGTTAAAAAAAAAACAACCCATAACACACAAAACCACAGCAAAATCTGCCATTAAATGGAAAAAAAAAGATATCAGGAAGGCCTTGCAGTTATAAACTTCACATTGCCAATGAAAAATCACAAAGTCACTTACAAGTGCATAAGAAGATTTGAGTCTTAGTCCATTTTGGAAACTCATTTATGTTTCTTGAAGGTGCCTAGCTTGGTGCAAGTAGAAGGAACAGTTACTCTTACAAACCCTAACAACAAGAACACCAGCAGCAAGATGCACGAGTTCCCAGTGGTGGATCTGGCTTTCACACAGACTAAGCTCCTGTGGAAAGGCCTGCTTTAAAAAGAAGTAGTGTTTGTATCACCAAGGAGCCACTAGTGTTCAGACACGAAGTGGTGAAGTAATCTTCTAGTCCATGCTGGGAGGGTTTGAGTCATAGCTCCTTGTGTCCCTCCTCGAAAGCTCTGCTTTAAGCCCTTTTTCATTGGCTGCAGTTGTTAATGACGGGGCCATAAATTAAACTGAATTATAAAAGCAATGCATCATGACAGGTACTGGAAGTGTTGGCTGCAGCCTCTGCCATGTGGTAGGTTAGTCACAAAGCAGTGGTCTATATGATATATTGTGACTATCACTTAGAGAGTCACCCCACTCGTGCCGAAACCAACAGGGTCTTACTGAGGCCCAGGAAAAGCAGTACATAATTCAGTGAAGAATTCTCTCTGAAAAGCCCCTGAGTATGGCTAAGTAATGATCTTGTTTACCTCATTTAGCCCCAAGTTCTCCAAGTAAGAGCTGGCCATGAAGAGTTCTTATGCTCTCTGATATCCAGCAGGGACAATGTGTCCTGTCTTTGTTTTTAGCCATCAGGCTTGTGTCAAACACACCCTGACAGCTGCAAAATTTTTTGGTGAAAACAATAATTCCACTTTTCCTTTCCATCTGCCTGCAGATGGTTTAAATCTGATCCATCAAAAGGAGAAGAAAAAAAAAAAAGGAAAAATAATATTCCAGCTGAGATGAAATTATAATGACTGCTGATTTCATATAAAGAAAATAACAGGTTTGAGATTTGCAGAAGAGTTCTTGCAATGATGAATTAAACTGTGCATGGGAGAACTGGAGGTTTTACCAGTTGATCTGGGTTCTCTATATTTCCTCTTCAAATCAGCAAACAGCCACATGAAAAATAATCAGCAGTCTGTCATGGATGGCAGCTACTTCTTCTCCTTTATTAAGGAGAACCTTTGTAAGAATCACTGAAACACAGTCCAAAGTATTAGAAGGGAATAATTTCTGAAGGGGCCGATTTGAAGCTTGAGGATCCTACTTAGTTTCAGTGTTCCTCTAAGCTTCTCTCTGTCTCAAATCCGACTAAAAAAATTGATGTCATTCCCTCTTTGTTACCAAATTCCTGCACTGCAAATGCTGCTCCGCAAGTGCACATTGTGAATGATGAGTTTGTTCATGGAGAACATCAGCTATTGCAGGTAAATCACTAGCCAACTGGTTTCAGTGCTTGCTGTCCACGTCTGATGAGATCAGCACATGCTGCAAAGTATCATACATATAAAGCAACAAAAATAAATTACTTTCTGCCTTGGGATATGGGAGTGAAGAATGAAATGGCATCTCTTGTAGTGCTGGTCTCTTCAGGACAACACGCAGACATTGCAGTGAGGGGGAAAGTGCGAAGTTCAGTGCCCTGTTCTTGAGTTGTTTCTGCCTCTGAGTCTCTGCTTGGCTTACCCATGTCTGGGACTCTCTGCACAAGTAGGGTGTTCTGGTCTTTTGGTATCTATTTTCATACAAAAAGCAACTATTTCTCCATTACAGAAAGCAACAGAAAATTAACCAGGCCATATATGAGCCACAAAACAGTAATTTTTTTTCAAGTCATGGGCTTTAACAGTGGCCTCAAAGACTTTACTGCATCATCCAGGCTGGTAGCAATTTCCAGTCACTGCAAGGGGAAACTGTTGGTAGAATACACACCATCAGTGGAATCTGTCCTGTGGGACAAGAGCTGAGGAAACAAGAGTTAAGGAACSTGTCACTTTTTAAACTAGGAAAATATAGCATTAAGGCATAGTAGAATGCTATAGATTGCCAGAGTGTCCTGTCCCCATGGTGTTGTTTTTTCGGAGTAGGACACAGGTAAGGTTGTTGAGGATGAGGTTTCTAACAGTACTGAAACTCATAAAGATCCCCTCAAGCCTATTCACGCAGAAATGTCATTGACAGCACGGCAAAAAGGCCAGCTAGGCTAACTGGGAGCAAGGAGGTCTCTGCAGCAGGTCTCTGTAGGATGCACTTAAGCTATTTCCCTTGCCAAAGTAAATGTGGCTTTTTCTGAGGGAGCCAGAATGTCTCCTGGGATCCTGCTGAACGATGCTCCACTTCCCCTTTGCCCTTTACCCAGGGCTGTTGTTCCTGCCAAGTGCTTCCATTTGCTGTGACTGAAACCACCAAACAAACAAATGGAGCTTGTATTTGTATTGCACCTTCTGACATCCACGAGTCTAAGCCTCACGGCTTATGGACAGGTGAAACTCAACGCACACACAGATGCTAACTGTGTGACACAGAGTCGCTGTGTCATGTCCCTGGAAATCTGCATTGCCAGACAGCCAGGAGTTTGGAAGACTGACTTTAAAGCAGTGGAAGTGGAAAACAAGAGCAAGGATAAGGGTGGAAAAAATCATTAAAAACAACAGGTGGCTGAGTCCCACAAAATATCCTGCAGAACTCAGAAGTGGTGCAGAGACTTATTGTGCGTAAAGGATGAATTACCCTCTCTGAAAGGATGTCTAAAAAGCAGCACACTTTAGTTTAAAAAGAAACATTGTGAAGAGCCTAGTAGTGCTATGGACTGAGCTTGTACTGGGTGACTTTCTTTTCTTCTTACTGCAGTTCTCCCGAAGTCTTCAGTAGGATCACATGCGTACGTAGGCTTCRGCTCTCCCTGGCTAAATAAAGGACTTGAGACTGCAAAACTGTCGCCCTTTCCTAAGCAACACATTCAATTCAGGAAATAGACTCATACACCGGTGACTAATGCTTTTGTCAGGCTAGCTACGAAGCACCCGAGGACGGCTGCGAACACTGTGTGCTACGTGTTCTGTCTTGCATTACCGTTCTTGAAAGGCCAAGTTCAGTCGGACCCAGGCACCATCCCACCTCTAACGAAAAGCGATTGCTGTGTGCTGCCCTCAGGGCATGTGCTCCTGTGCTCTGTGGAAAGCAGGTTTCACCATACAGTAGGAGGTTCTTCACAGAAGTTGAAGCAGACTTTAGGGCATCATGCAGGCCCATCCAGCCTCCTCCCTTTTTGTCCAGTGGGAATCACAGAGAAGTGATTATCTTGGAACAGACACAGATGCTTAAAAAAAGAGGGGATGATGGAAGAAAAACATTACACAAAGCCTCCTCACGTGAGCAACAAGTACACCCCACAGCTGTTAGCTTTGTTTTGCATATTTTACATATTTACATACACAAAATATTTCCAAACATCCCTGTGTTTATTTAAAACTCCATCAGTAACACGTCTGGCAGAACAGATCCAGTGAAAACATATTCACTGGATGACACTTCCCTGCATTGGTTTTAAAATGCATCAGGGATCCAAGGCTGCTTCTACAGAAGTCAACAAAAAACCATCCCACGTTTCCAAAGGTTGAAGAGCTAACTCTATAATCCTGAAGTATTCACCTTACAGCAAAGGCCTTCAGCCAAACAGTCTGAAAATGAATGAGGCAACACTTCTGAAACAAGGACAGCTGGTACACTACAGAAAGGCATTTTTTTGCTCACATGTCACAGATACCAGTTGCTTACGGGTGGGTGGTGGGGGTGGGTTGGAATGGGAATAAATCCTTCGAAGGAAAGGCTGAATAGCTTTCCTCAGATGGTGTAGAGAAGTCAAAGAAACTGTTCAAGATCAGAAAAAGATGGAGGGGTAGGGGGTGTTGCCTCACCCTGAAAGCATATTCCAGATTGAAAACAGGTAGAGCGACACCCATGTACATGCTCATCTTCAAGTGGCATTAGCTCCAATTCAGAAAAGGTCAAATGATTACCTGAGGATGCATTTGGCTGYGAACATTTCTGGTTTTTCTTTGTAAGACATCCCTTCTCTTCCAGCCCAACCAGCCAGGCAGGGAACTGGGCAGCCCCACTGTCCCTAGTCACCCTCTGTGGGCACCACACAACTTGCAAGCCTGGCCATGGGAAAGAACATAGGGCTGGCTTCCCGCATACTCCCCTGATGAGAAAACCAGGGAGGAAGGAGGCGTGGGGTGATGCTGCTGCTTCACGCTGCCTTGTCAGGCTTACTTGCCCGTTGGAGCAAGGGTCTGTCCCTCAGAGCCAAGGCATTAACTTCTCCACAAAAGCAAACAGGGAAGAAAAGSGTGAAGAAAAAACAGGGGTAGTTGTGCAACTCGTGGAGTTCCCATTCAGCATTGGCTCTGTTGCTCAGAAGACAGACAAAGCAGGGCAGAAAAAGCACACCAGTGAGTGGGGAAGATTTATCCAGACTGCCACCCCAGAAATTCTTTACTGATGGGGCTCTACAGAATTCTCCCCATTGGTTTCTACACAGATGCCAAAAAGTAAGTTCATACCTTTTACACTAGGCATTCGAGAGAGACTAGGGAGTTTCCCACTGAGAAACTGGCTTCCTTGAAGTTGAATTTTCTCTTTATCCATCTCCATCAGAAAAGAATAGAGTGTTATTCTTAAAAGGGAACAGATTTTTTGGTTTTGGCCAGATACAGAAATCTTTGTTGCTATATTTGGCTTCCAATGTAGGAGACTCTGCTTGCTGGTGGGAGGAGGAAATTAGAGCTGGTGTTATTCATAACTAAATGGGCATGAAAAACAAACCACCTCCCTTTGAACCTTGGTGCTACTATGGGCATTCACATAACAAATCATTTTCAAAGCCTATGATACCTCTGTACATGCAACGGCCAACATCAAAACTTTATTACCCACTCATTTTCCCATAGTGATAAACCATTGCAGATGTACATTTATTGTCAAGGCAAAGACATTGGTGTAGTTCCTGGTGTTGGTTTGTTGTTTTGTTGTTTTTTTTTTTTTAAATATCATTTCTCACTTGTCTTCAAAGAAAGCAAAAGTGATATTCTGAAGGAGAGACAATTACTGGAAGGCTGCGGCATCCAGCCCCCCTCCTCTTCCCAACAACCCCAAAAAAGAAATCAGCTAAATTAATCGGCATCCCAGCCCAACGCACAGCTCAGCCGTGAGGAATTCTCACCAGATGTCTTGGTCCCCACCCGGCCTCCCACGTCACGCAGGCAGCATAACCCCTCGGAGTCCGAGGTCCTGCTGGGATGACCGGCACCACCATGCCTGGGGTCTCCGTGAAGGGCTGATGGCACCCCTGTCCCACCAGGGCCAGCCAGCCCCAGCAGCTGGCCCCAGGCCATGCTTGTCTCCTTCGCCAGCATGGAGGGTGCCAGCCCCGCTCCTCACATTTTCCATGGCATTTCCCCTGTGCCAGGCAGGCTGAGCACCGCTGAGGTCACCCAGCTGGATCCTGGCTCCGAGGGAAGCACATCCCCCAGGCACCAAGCTGGGACCCAGTTTCCAGCTGATAACATCCGAAACGACATTTATCCGGATGTAACCGATGAGATTCTCAATGGGCATTAAAGTCACTAAAGCCAACTGAGTGACACTGATTTACATTAACGGAGGATGTGGATCGTCATGAATAAAATCAGTCACAAAATAATGCTTACTCTTGAGCATCACCTCCCCTGCTCTCATTTCTTGATGCAATGAGAGAACATAGAAAAACCCCCATGAGCACCTCGAAACCCAGGTGTGGAGCAACGCAGCTGGAGCCCTACTCTGGTGAGAGCAGAAGTTACAGGGAGAAAAAAAAAACACTTCAGCTAGCTCATCCCCTAGCTTAATGCACTCTTGCCTCCTAAAGTACAATTGCTTCACTGAGGATAATTGTGATTGTCTTAAAGCAACGGGGCTCCCACATCTTTTCTCACAGACTAAACTGCAGCATACACAGTTCACTTCAAAGAAGGAAATTTTCTGCAATGTTTATCCTAAGTTTTCCTTGACATTTCGTTTATACCAAATTTCTAAGTCCTCACATTATTCTGGTATTTTTTTGATGCCTGTCACATCCCCCTCTATGTCTGTCATGTATTAGCCAAGCAATCGTTAGGCATTATTTGCTTATTTTTCAGTGGTCCACATCCCATCTTCCTCCCCACTGTCCATGAGACTGCTTCCCTCCTGGTAGCTCCCAACCCCATTCTCTCCTACAGGAAACTTTTGATCCCAGACTCCTCCTTTCCTGGCCTTCCTTTCCTTGAGTTTCTGGCTGGCAGCTCCCTCTGTCTCTTCCTCACGGCACAAGAAAGAAGAACACAGTGATTTTGCACAGAGAAAAAGTACCCTGCTTGCTGTCTGGTCCTGGAAACAGGGCCTGCAGCAGGATGTATGGGGAAAATCCTGCTCATCTCCTGATGCGCTGAAACAGAGTACATCCCATATGGTCTTCACAGGATTTTGCAACTAAACTTTTAACAGCTCCCTGCTGATTGCGTGCAAGTGGCAATTTTTCAAAAGCTCAGTGCTTGGCCAAAGTTTGGAGGTTTTTTTTCCTCTCCCTGTTGGAACAGTAAATGATGTATCTGTGACCAAAACACCAAACCTTCAGCCCTCGAGCCAGAACATAGACATGCAAACATTTCTTAATTAAACAATTGTAAAATAATTTTAGAAAGTGCAAAGTTACCTCCTTTGTGGGAATCACTGAACTTTGCCAAGAGAAGTCAATTTGAGATAAATAACTTGCATGGAAAGTCTCTACTTGATGTCAAAACTGCCAGAAAATGATAAAATTAAAAAGGGTCTTACACTAAGTGTCAGGTAGTGATTCTACTAGTTCTGATTGTAAAATAGCCTCTAGTGTTAATGTAACTTAAAAAGATATCTAAAAAAAAAAAAAAAAAGACAACATCGTAGCAGAAGCAATTGACAATATCTGACATGGAAAGCTTGTGCCTTCTTGAGAACCCTGTTTGAAATCCCTTCGATGCTAGGCTTTCACTCCGTCCAATTTTAGTAGAGAACCAGTTTAGAACACTTGTTTTACAGCGTTTTCAACAGAAGACAAACCCTTGGCTCTAAAAATTAATCTCATGGAAAAAAATAGAAACTCAGGATGCTGTAATTTACAAAGAGATTTATGAGTTCTTCAGTTGCATAAGAATAAAAAGAAAGCATTAGCTAATTGTTCAGAAATACAGACCAAAMCGAAAATGCTACATAAAAAATATAACAATAAAATTCACATTAAATTATTTATTCAGTAATTAAAACAGTGACACTTTTCTTTATACAAAGCCTCCCCATCAGTTTTAATGAGAGGGGCAAAAAAGTTCAATGGAGTTTTGAGGGAAGCAGGGTTGGAAAACAGGTGGGGGGAGGAGAGGGACCCTGATTTGACTGATGGTTTTAAACAACAGCTACAAACAGCTAGCAGGGAAAGTGCAGCATAGTTCTACAGATACTTTGCTAGATTACTGTAAACCTCAACTGCTATAAATATCGGTTGTCTTTAGGTATAGTTACCTGAGCCCAAGCTCACCGGAATCAGTGCTGATTCCAGCTGATATCCACCAATGCTGGACCAGACCCCAGGCCACCATGCTGTGTCAGCCAATCCTGGACTGCAATTTAGACATTCGAGGCTGGTCCCAATGATCTCAATGTCATCGAAGATTTCCAAAGACACCAAGGGGAGGAAGCAGTATTCGGGCTCCTGTATGCAAAYGGCCATCATCAATGATGCACAGCTGATCCATCTTGAAGGCTTGAGYCTTTGAGCAGGTGCATGAGATAACTGATGTTTTAATTACCCCCATCCCTAAACTATCTTTATTGGGAGCTAAAAACATCCTGCATTTCACAGGGAACTCCAGCCCAGCTTTCACAGGTCCCACTGTGGTGTCATGGAGACCGCAGAGCAAGAACAGGGAGAGGGTCATGGGCACCATGCAGACCAAGGGCAGCTAAAACACAGGTTTCCAGGGACATCTCTAATTCCCTTTAGCAACCAGTTCACCCCATAAGATGGGGCAAGTATAAACCTGCCAACACAGCCTAATTTTAATATGTTGAGCAGCAGCTGCCCATCCATCTACGTACAATGCTGGAGAGGATCATCTCTGCTCACAGCTCTACCAGCTAAACCTTTGCAAGAAGATTGCTCCTGCCTCTCCTGTCACAGAGACTGGATTTTGACCTTGCTCAAGCAAGAGTCCCTTAGTCTTTAAAAGGACATGTTCCTGCATCACAACTGTCAGATTGTGCCCATAGGGCTAACATGTAAAAGCAGTATTTATTTTTAAATACCTTCCTGCTTTACATGAGATTTCAGTTCCAAACAACATGCATCAACTTTTTTTAAAAATCCACACACAAACAATATATATCATCCAAATACCCTTTAAAAGCTCAAAGGTTGACATATTAAAGCTAAGAAGTCAATTTTAAAAATATATCTATTTCTAAATCGTTTATAAGAAATATATGTTGCTGGTCCATTGATATGGAGAAAAAGCTTGTACCTGAAATTAATGAAAAKAATCATATTCAAAAAGATATGCTTGTCTGCTGAAAGGCAATATATCGCACCTCTCTACATAATTCTGCTGACTCCATGGTCATCTTTACGAATACAACAAATCAGGGGTTTTGAAAGGTGGTKKKTTTTTTTTGTTGGGTTTTTTACAAGTATGGAAAAATTCCATTCACTCCTGAGGTTACAGAGAATGCAATAAAATGCCTACATTTTTTCAGTCTCAGATGAGATCTAGTGATGTCATTCACTTCACTTCCAAAGGACGTGCATTTGAAGCGTGAGGGTGGAATGGAGGGAACCAGGTATAGCTACACGTGTTTGTATATATATGTATATAAATATACACATACACATAAAGAATTGTGGGAGGGGAGAAAGATACACAATAGCCTGGAAGCAGAAACGCTGGGTACAGGCAAGTTGATCCTAAGTGCAGGTGGGAGGAAACGTGACACTCCCCTCCTGCAACCTCTGCTCTCTCTGAAAGCTGTGATGAGAGATTCATCCTTGAAAGCATGTTTTGAAGCAGAAGTAGATGACTGAGAGAAAACTGCCATTCACTGAAGATCTTCACACTATGAAAGAGGTATCAGATAAACTGATAACTGAATTTGTGTGTGTGGTGAGGACAGGAATCAGAACAAAGTGCATTTTACTGTTGCCAAGCATAGCTTATTCAGCTCTCCAGAAAACAAATCTGCTGGGCAGTCAGTAGCTGCTTTATTCCATCATCTTGTTGGGATGGAAATGCCCAGTTGAAACAAACTGGTAATGGCTTTTCAAAAACTGATGGACAGCTTGAACCCTCCCAGTCTTCAAATGAAGACACAGAAATTGACAGCAGATTTCTCAACATTTATAGGAATAAAATCAAATCCTGGACAAGTTTAAAGAGTTTAGTATGTAGATTTTCTTGAAATAAAACAATAATTTCCCTATGTTCTCCCAGAAATAGTGACAGAGTACATCATGTTTTATAAGTCCTCGCAAAATGAATCATCCACTTTTTTGGGACAGCATCAGAACTCACCGCACACAAAAAGAATGAAACAACTCCTTTAGTAATGCGTTAAGGCACATAACTTGTCTGTGACCTGATTTTAAGGGCCTTTTTTTTCCTATCTGTGGAAACATGAGCAGTCTTAACATTTCTGTTTCTTTCTCACTGCCATCAATTCTCTGTAACTGCAACGTTGCGAGCAAGCGCTCCCCTCCTCTTTCAAGAACAAAACCATCACAGCATCTGCTTCTCATAAGCACATTTGTGCGTGTGTGTAAGTGTGCGTGTATGTGAGAGAGAGAGAGAGAGAGAGAAAAGTAAATCTGCTGAATTTAACTTAAAAGTTTGTCACAGGGAAGGATTTTTTCTTTCCCATCCTTAAAATTGTAGAATATAGAAGTAGGGCTACTGCTATGCACTTGCACGTTTACTTTCAACTCACTTGTTAGTACAGGGAATGGTTAGTGACTGAGGAAAGAAAAATGAATTTATTTGACTTTCAAAGTCGATTGACTGGTGCATGAATGGCTATAGACAATGGCAGGTTTTTATTGGCACTTGTCTCCCACAGCCTGCAGAGCAACAGAAGTTCCTTCAGCACACTCACAGGTTCAGCAGTGGAAACTGGGCACATAACAGTAGTTCTTGAGGTGGAAGAGGCAATAGCTTCACCACATACTCATCCCCATTACCCATCAACTCAATAAAACAATCCAGAAAGGGATTCCAGTGCAAACTGTGGGCCTGTTTTTTCCTGTCCCATTCTGCTTTGACATCTACAGGGAACAGAAGGAGGTCCCTCATCATCTGAACTTGCAAAGAGGAAAGCAATGAACTGACTGCTCTTGCTAGACTTTAAGCTATTTCAGGAAGTTCAAACACACTACACCTCAAAAAGAAATGTTGCCTTTTCTTTTGCTCCCCCAGCCACCCAAACTCTCCAGCCCTGAAGTTCAAAGAGGATACATTGCCTCTTTGCCTTCCAGCTTTGCCGAGTCTGGAAGAAAATTAAAAAAAAAATAAAAAAAAGCTTGGATTTTTGTCCCTCTCAGTATTTCTAATACTGTCAGAATTCCTAAGTCAGAACTCTTATTATTGAGATATTTCCTGAACTATACTGTCCCGACAATAAAGTGAACCATGGCAGCTATTACTATGTTCCCTCCCACACAGTTTTGCCGTTGCACTACGAATTCATTGACAAATTGAGAAGCTAGCTCCACCAGAGCAGCAATAATATATAGAACTGTCACGAGAGTGAAATCTATTAAGAGAAAGAAATACTGATGGACTATAAAGATGAGGAAAAAAAACCCCACCACATTTAATTCAGCATCCCAACACAGAAACTACAACCCTACTATTTTAAAGTAATATTTAAGCATAGTCCACTCAGCACTTTTACGCTGTCTCAAACTTCAAATCAGCAAGGTACACACTTAAGGGTCTTGCCAAATTGTGACATAATCCTAATGCCTCCAGTGCCAGCATGTCAAGCCCTCTCACGTGGCAAGGGAGAAGGCTCAACACCTCATAGGAGCAAGTTCAAAAAGCCCAGAGAGAAGCAGCAGCACAGGGAAGGAGGCCTAACCTCAGAGTGGCATGCACATCCCAGCACTCCCCCTCCCCTTTCACATGCAGATCCATGTGGTCTCCACCTGACAAACCTACATTTACAATGCTCGTTGCCTTAAAATTAAACTGTTTCTTATCTCAGCCACGTGTTTATGTCTTGGTTTCCATTTAAGCTGGTTTGTCATTCAGACAAAGGTGTCTGAAAGCAGTGGTAACAGAAATGTAATAGGTTATAAGAGCCTTGGGAAATATTACAGAGGGACCCTGGGTGCACTGAGCAGAAAGGCAACATCTCCAAGCAATAGCTACGATTTGGCAACCCATGCCCCGATCCTGCGCTCAGCCCCACCGAAGCACATGCTGACACTCACACCGGAGTCACTAGGGTTGGGCATGGGGGTTGACCCAGCTCCAGCCCATCGCAGGACTGGGGCTGTCAAGGGTAATCTTGCAGCCCTTATTTAGGATTGCATCGTGCTCGCCTTGGCTTCAACTAAAGTCCTTATTACGCAAGTCAGACCCAAGGCCCAGGCCAGAAATGGGGTTTCCCAAACACCTTGCAGAGCGCTGTGGCTAGATGTAGCCACGTCGTTTCCAAGTTCAGATTCTTATCCAGACAGCAGCCAAGCCTGAATTTGTGCATGCTGAGCACGTGGAACTTCTTATGAAATTCAAGAACTGCAGCTGGGGTCTCGTAAGGCCYCCAGCAAATCTTAGGTTAGACAAACAGATTTTGAAGTCAACAGGAGTTGAAAATTTCAGCGCTCTCCTTGAGGTGCTCAGCAGACAGATCAGGCTAGTTGAAAACATTTTGTTTCCACAAGTCACATATTTTCATAAAACTGACATTTCTTTCCTGAATATTGATGTTATAAGTTACGACCCTTGAAGTGGCTTAGCTGAAAGTCCTGCCTCGTGAGTTAAAATAAGAGTATATTGATATCTATGAGCAATACGAGGGCCTGAAACACAACCCATAGGGGATTGTGTTCAACAGCTTCAATGGATCATGCATGCGGCTCAAACTCATGTCTGATTTAAATCCCTAAGAGCATTTGGTCCATTTTGAAAGAATGGATGGGTTGGAAATGCAGTTCCGGTAACCCCAGGCTTTGCTCCATGCTAAAGGTGTTTGCAGGTTTCTGACAATCAGCACAGCACAAAGCCACCTTAGAASCAAGAAAATAAAAACACCCTTACTAAAATCTAACACCAGCTGGAAAAATATTTGGCTGAAACTTTAGGTGGTAATTATACTTGCTTAAGCTAGAACAAAAGGACAAAAACATCAAAATCTAGTAATGTGGAAACAAAGAAGGTTTAGCTCTTTAAAAAGAAAGGAAATATAGACATTTGAGGTAACAAAACAAAAAAAACCCAAAATGCACAAACACATCACAGACATCTAAAAATAGCATTTTATACATTTTTTGCCAGTGCTTCTCTGAGAGCAAGTTCTTTAAACAGAACTTAACAATTTTACAATTTTTTTTAAAAAAATATGTCATCCTAAAATAGCCCATCAATCCTTACCCAAACTTTCTGTATTTCTACAAAAATAGATGCACAAAGAGCTACAAAATACTGTATTCCTGAAAGGAGGCGCACTGTAGTCAAGGGAGAGTCTTTTTCCTGACAATTGAGACTGTTCATAAAAATGTCAAGCTGAACAAAACAAAACACTGTTAAAGGAGCAGAAAGGAGTTAGGTTGCCCAGTTGCAGCAGGCTCAGATGAGGAAAGAAAGAAAAGTTAGGTTTTTGTTTTTTTCCCAACACTGTGGAACCCATAAACGGCCTTACAAACAAAAGGCTCAATAGCAAAACCAGAATGGTTGGCTCTTCATCTTCATGTGTGTCCTTTGCCCCATGCAGAAGGAGTCAACAACTGTTATATCGCCCGCCCAGCTGCGCTTACTCCAGCTCTAGCTGGTCTTAATTTAGCTGAACTTCAGAACCAAGAAGTTTCCTTGCTCTTGTCCTGATGCTGTAGACCTACATTTCAGAAAAGAAAAAAAAAAATTTAAAATTTGATACAGCTTTTTCCTCCCCCTCCCCAAGCAACTGAGGTAAGGATAAACATTTTTGATCAAAACAAAAAAAGAAAAAACCCCACAACTTACCAGCCTAGTGGACTTGTTAGTAACATTACTATTGCTCCCAATTTATAGTTTATGTGGGATAAGCTTAAACCTAAAATTTAAGTTTTAGACTGGCTCAAGAAGTTCAGGAATGCTGATAAAATCCTGTGTGCACTTCCTTGTTTTGGCCGCATTTGGAGCATGGCGTGATAAAATCCTCCAGCAAGGTCTCCACAGACAATCCGGTGTGCAATAGAATAATTTTTGCTGATGGGGCCAGCCACAGACCCTACCTCTTTTAGAAAAGGCCTGTGACACTTTAGGATCTCACAGTTTCTATGGCATTTCACCTTACAGAAGAGAGAGGGAAAATGTTCCTGCAGCAAGTAAAAAGCCCAAATAATTTCACCTACAGAGTGTCAGATATTTAGCCAAGAACAGCTAGTGCTTCCACATGGGAAAAATTAATGATTTTCAGCTTGCATTTGTTATGAGTTCCTCTAACATTTTCCTTTATAAGAACTGAGGACTATCTAATAAATGTGGTGCTATGTTGTGGCTTTAGCATTATAGACTTGGAACCTGTATTATAATCTGGGATTTCTCTGCTCCAGAGGGATTCAATCTTCGCTGGATTTACACCCAACAGGGCGTATACCTAAAATCCAGACAATAGAGGGGGAGGTGAGGATGAAACTTCCCAAAGAAGATACATTCTTGCTCGTTTATAGGGAAAGTAGAAAGGGGAGAGGTGCAGGCACATATTTTAAAAGATAGTAAGGTACTTTGGACTCGTCGATTTAAAACCTGCCCCTTGACGTTTTGAGCCAAGCAAATCACATTTTGTGAAATGAAGGTGCACTTCCCACTATAAATCATCATTGCTACATAGACAGCAATGCTCTGCTCTGTGTCATACTACATATTGCCCTGCTACGTAGTGTACGAAGACCTGATCTGCTACCCGATCTGCTAAGAATTTTGGGCCAATTTCACCACTAATGTAAGTAGGTGCAACTCCAGACCACAATGATGTTGCAACCATTGAAGCTCCATGTTCATTTGATCGTTAACCTGTGAAAATTGACAGCTAGCACATTGATCTCTCATTTCCATATCTGATCACATAGTCAAACCAAAGGAAGACCCACATGTTTTCAGAAAGCCTAATAGGCATGATGGGTTCAGATCTGACCACCACCTCCTTGTTTTAGGAGTACAAACAGTTAAATCTTGAACGATGATCAACATAATTTCAGAATTGAGCTACAAAGCAATTAACAGTCACATAAAAGATGACAGCATATGGCTCTATCCATGTGAGGATTCCCAAGCAGTGTCCAAACACTTGTGTGTCCAGCAGTGAACAGACAGGGAAAGCAGAGCACACAGGTATAGCATGCCAAACCCCGTTCAGTGGCTTTCTGCTCCATTTCACATGCACTTGCACCTATTTCTTTAGATTGGGATATCCCTCAACTAAAGCATGCCTATAAAAACGTGTTCAGAGGCTCTCCACTCAATGAGGATGCCTCCTTGTTGCTTAAGAGTTACTTGTTTTCCTGGCAGCATCACTCACAGGCAGACTCATCATAAACTGCTATTATTTGCCTTCGAAGCTCCCTCAAAGTTAGTGATGACAATTCTGTGTTATTTTTCCCCCGCTGTTTACAATTTTTTTAAACAAAGACAACAACAACAAAAAAAAAGGGAGTCAGACAGCAGAAACCTTTCAGAGTGTAAGGAAGTCCTTTAAGCTCACCAGTGAAGTACTAAAGGCCACCAAAGGCAATGGAAGCTTATGAGAAGAGAAATAGGTTGTATGGCTCCTAGCAGCTTAAAAAAAAAGACACACACACCTGTTTAACAGGATGTCCACCTGATGGTAAAAACTGGTAGAAGGGGAATAACCAGCTGAACAGACACCTTCCTAGTTAAGTGTCTTTGCAACAAACAGAAATAACTGTAACAAGGAGGTTTGAGGTATAGCTATTAAGTCTAAACAGCCACAGAAAACAATCCAAAAAAACAAAGTTGCCTTAGTTACAGAACTGGATGTGGAACTCTTTCCATGCCTTTGCCTCATTATATTCCCATCTCCTTCAYGGCAAGGCTATCTGCAGTCCTAATATGTCATCCAGGTGCAACCCTGCTACTAATCGAAAGCTTTCACTTGCAGCCTGCTGCAAGAACATTTTCCTCTCAGCAAAGACATCCTCGCTTGCGTTGCAGGAGCACCAGCACAACTCCCCTCCTCTGGGATACCAACATTATAGCTAATTGCCACACAAGCAGAATGCAGGTTCTATGGGGACATCTAAACAAAYCTAATGAGTTGTGATAAACTCGTGGGGTGCGTGTGAACAGACACAACTCTACAGAAGGCAGTAGACTGACCACTCAAATTCCATATTCAACATGACACACTGACACACAGGCATTTCCAGAAGTGGACTTTCCATAGTTAGCCAGGACTAGAGGATGTCAATTAATTCACCTAATTTGAAGTTATGCACCTCAATGTGCATAACTGCATGATAAAGGATGTGCACCTCAATTTTAAGACAGACTTACAGCCCTCAGATATGCCAAAATCCTGCTCTGCTTTTAGTGTGCTGGGGCTACAGGAAGCCTCCTCCAGCACATCTGTCCAACAGCAGGACGGGATATCCTCCTAGGCTCTGCAGTAGCAAGGCAAGTTGCTCTGCTCTCCTCCCCACGGGGCTGCCCACAGACCTGGCAGCTGCCAGCGCAGCCAGATCCGACTGACCACCTGAAGTGCCCGGTATGCGGGGCAGCCTCCCGCCCTGCTCCTGGGGAAAACACTGATGGCTGTAACCACCAGCTCCACTGCAAGACAGCAACTCCCCTCCCCACCTCCCTGGTCTGAAGTGCTCAACCCGGCTTGT
Source organism: Oceanodroma leucorhoa (assembly GCA_030449065.1). NCBI lineage: Eukaryota > Metazoa > Chordata > Aves > Procellariiformes > Oceanodroma > Oceanodroma leucorhoa. The sequence goes on from JASVER010000012.1 coordinate 17,621,718, forward strand.
GCACCCTTCACGTAAACACGAGGCTTTAGCCCCGACGCTGTGGGATTACGGCTACAGCAATGCTCTCTGTACGTACGCTGTGAACTGCAGTCAATGCTGTTAGGGGCTTTGCTTGACATTGGTGGGGCAGGGAATCGTGATCTAAAGCACAAACATGTTGTGCTTATATCAATGTGTTTACACCAATGCTTGATATAAAACATACATTTTTTATGTATGATATAAAACCAAGCATTATAGCTTGGGCATTTCAGCTTTGGAAAGACACTGCATACCAGCAGCCACAAACATAACAGGTTTTAATAGATTTTTGATGTAGACTAGCATTTTCTTTAATTCCACTTGTACCAATAAAGAAGCTTCCAAAAGGGTTAATTTGCAGCACACAATGAAGCCACTTTTAATGGGAATCAGGTAGCTAAATCCCTCTTCATCCTCCAAAACAGGACCATGTAAGTTCAAACAGATGCGCAAGACAGATCAATGGTTTGTTAGTTCTATGAACAGTGATACGCTAATGTCCCACACAATCTGTTCTGAAACACAAATTCCCAAACTATATCATGCATGCAAGGGGACCCCCCTCTTAACCTCTGAAGTGATTCAGCATCATCCATTCATGAGATCGAATATTTGGCTTAGTATGGCAGAGATGCAACAACGTAGCTGGAAGAGGGTAAGATTACAGCCAGCCTGCCCTGATCCCGACACTATCATTCCATATAATTCAGCGTGAGGAATTTTGCAAATGTTTCTATAATCGCATGTGACAGCAGCACAAGAAATGTGACCCACAGTATGGGGTGGTGCGGGGGGGAATCATTTTCGTATCTGAAGGGCTCTGAAAAGCAATGTCTAGGTATATACCAAACAAGCTTTTTTGTAGAAATTATCTAAAGGTCATGGAATCTGATATATTGACAGCTCCACAGGTTGATGTCTTTTATTCTCCAGGGACATATGAGCAAAGTCTTCCAGAACTGAAGTCTTCTTGCCACTATGGCCTTACCCTACTCTGGAGAAACCACTTCTATGCTTCAGAAAGCCAGTACACTCTTCTAGTGTTTAGCCTCTCTGTTGAGATTGCTGTCTCACATTAGAGTTAAATGTAATGAAATTCTGCGTGATGTGGAGACTTATCCAATATAATCCTCCCCTGGAAGGGACATGGAGCAAGAAAAGCTTCACCTGTGCTGGTGAGTGCTGGATGCGACTCAGTGTGGTGCTTTGGCAGCCCCTTCCTCTCCCCAGCAGCACAACACACCTTCCCTGGGATGACATCATTTGAGATGCATGCAAAACACTGGGGCAATTAAGCTCCCTCTTTTCACCATGATCATGCCTTGAATGCCTGTCACCAAATCTACAAGCTGCAGGCAAGGCTGAAAAGGGAGCTCAGAGCGTTCCTGCCCTTCCCAGCAAGCCTCTGCCTGGAGAGCAGAGCAGAGCAGAGTGTGCAGAGTTAGAGAGCAAATAATTGTAATGTCACAGGTTACCACTACCTGCTGTGTTTTGTTGCTTGCTCCCTTGTTTCCAAAGCCTTACATGCCAAACAGGGGCTGCCCGATAAGGTTTTGGTGTTGTGTTTCAGTGCATGGCCATTTTGAATAGTCACAAACAAGTGAGACATTGCTCTGCTGAGATCCTCTCTTCCTGCAAACTAGCCACACATTTCCCCTTTTTCTTTTCCCCCACAGGAACTCMTGGACTAAAACCCACACATCAGGTATGGGCCAGAAATTAACAGTTCAGACCTTCTCCACTGCCTCCCATGCAGAGTTGACAACTACAAGACATGCAAGCCACTGTTAAGCACTGCCAAATCAGGATCCTGATAAAATTAGCATCCAACTGTAGCCCTCCATAGGGATTTTCACAAGGAGCAGGCAGAACCAAGCAAAGGCTATATTAGTCCTGTAAGGCAGTGCTAGGACCCATAGTCCTTTTTGAGGTACTGTGCTCCTACAGAAAAGAGAAAAAGCACGTGATTTATTATGCATACTACCACTAACAAAGTAGCAGTAAGCAAACCAACTTGCCAAGCACGGAAACAACTCACAGCCTAGGCTGGACTCCTACCTAAGCCAGGTAGTGGTTTCTCCTGACTAACAATCCCTTAGGCAGTTCTCAGCTCCATCCCCAAAAGGTTAAGTCAAATACCAGAGCTCTGGAGCTGGACTGGTGGGGCTACTGTCAGACCAGGGGGCTCGTCCCCTCTACCAGTGGCAGGGACAATTTGCTCACGCTTCAGAGAAGAAAGCTCACTCCCATTATGGAATTTGTCAGAAAGGCAAAACTTGAGATCTGAGCCTTGTCAGATTATCATTTTATACCCAAAAGCACAAWATGTAATTCCTCTTGTTGGCATGTCTGCAAATGTTATTAATAGATATAAAATTGTCTAGTGTTAAGAATCCTATTACACTTTTTCTTAATTTCTGGAGGCAGCAAATGGCATGGTATTTAGAAGAGATTATTGGTTCCCAGTTGCTATTAAGGGAAGAGAGAGAGATTTGTGCTAGATTAGCTCAGTTACATCGGGGTTTGGGTTCATATATTTCATATTTAAGAAACAGCAATTTTTTTCTCCACCAATTCTTTGTTCCCCTGCACACTGATCAAAGCAAGGAAGTGCTTCTCACACATTGAATCAGTTAGCTGGAGCTATCAAGAAGACAGACAAACAGACACCTTAAGGAAAAGGGAAGAGAGATGCAAACCTAGTATTTCCTTAATAAATAACATAACGTGTTTAAGAAGTACTAATCTGCAAGGATTGCTGCTGGTCAGATAAATACCAAGCAGAAAGAGGAGACCTCAATAGTGCATACGAGCTCCAGGATGGATGCGCTGGAAACTCTTAGTCACTCATCACCTGATCGCAAGCAACTATGAACAGTGAGGGCTGCTAGACTGCTCCTAACACTGAGATGAGAGCCTGCCAATCAAAGCTCGCAGATGCAGATGTAGTTTATGGAGGCTGCCCTATGGCTACAGACCCTGCAGTAAAATGAATCTAATTCACAGATCTCTGCCTAGACCGTACAGAAAGAAGTTTAGTTTGATGGCGAGCACAGCTCAACCAGCATCTCTACTCTCTATATGTGACACCTGGATACTACATAGGAAGGAAATGCTGACCTGTTCCAATTTAGATGAGTAAGATGCAATCCTCATGTCTGACAAGTTATTAGTTCAGTCCTCATTGGAGCTATATTTTGGTGAATGCACATATGAACTAGCTGAACAAGCTGGAAGCTTCCACATGGAAGTTTAATTAACCATTTCCCACAAGATTTAAACCAAAAAATGCATATCATGTCACAACTCATTTGGCTTGAATGGGACCAAGGCAGACAAAGGTCTCTCAGCAAAAGGCAGCTAGAACTGGATGTTTCACAGCTTGTCTGCCCTGACAGCAATTTCAGGAGGGTTTTCCACCTGGAGATACATTTGGAGAAGGCTCTGAGAACAAGCCCTGTTTCAGCTGCAAGGAGTCCACTTTGCTCAAATTCTTCCTGCTAAAACAAGTCACAGACACAATCGAACCATCTTACCTGTGTCAAACCCAAAACTTGGCACAATGTCCACCGTTCCGTGAAAGGCTCCAGCCCATGCTGAGGTAGCGCTGGTGACAGCAGCGGGATCTGTCTTTGTCACGTCACACTGGGGAGCAGGAATCCTGGCTGCGCGGACTGAAGGCATCAGCAGTGACCCATACCGGGGGTCGCGGTGCGAGCTGGGATGGTGATGGTGCATGTGTGGATGAGGGTGATGGCGATGCATGTACACGTCATGCATGTGTGCATACGAAGGGCTCACCTGAGATGCTAAAGGATAATGCCAGGATTCAGATGCAGCAGGGGGAGGAGGTGGGGCAGTCTGATGAAGGCCGTGTCCTGGCCAGCTGCTGGGGTCTGGTGTTGGGAAGGTGCCTGGTGCAGTAACGGGGAAATCAGGATGTACTCCACTTAAGCATGGTGGAGGGGGAGGCTGATAAGAGCTGGTCCAAAATGAAGTCGGGAAACTGCTCCTTTGGCTTGAAATTGTTGAGCTTTCTGGTAGAGAGGAAAGAAATGAAGTATGACTGAAGCTGAACAACAAATTTCATGACAAAACTCCACAATGATTTTCTACTCTCTGGAATTTGTAACACTGAACTCAAGCTTCCTCAGCAATTACGGAATCACAGGACGGTTGYGGTAGGAGAGGACCTCTTGAGATCATCTTGTCCAACCCCCCTGCTCAAGTGGGGTCACCTGGAGCAGGTTGTCCAGGACCGTGTCCAGTCAGATTTTGACTGAGATCCAAACTCCACAACCTCTCTGGGCAACCTGTTCCAGTGTTTATCCACTCTCAACAACTTAAAAAAAAAAAAAAGAAAGAAAGAAAAAAAAGTGTTTTCTTGTGTTCAGATGGAATTTCCTGTTTTCTAATCCATGCCGATTGCCTCTTGTCCTGTCAGCAAGCATTGCTGAGGAGACCCTGGCTCCCCCTTCTCCATTCCCTCCTATCAGGTATTTACACATATTGATAAGATCCCCCCGAGAAGACTTCTCTTCTCCAGGCTGAARAGTCGCAGCTCTCAGGACCTTGGTACAGGAATTATGAGGAGAGGCTAACTCCTGACCGGACTAGAACACACCATTTAGAAAGGCAGCTGTTGTGGCTGTAAATGCTTCTGAGGACAGAGAACCAGGCCACACTGCAGAATATGAGACATTTGGCTAAAGGAAGAATACCAGATCTTCTCAAACTAATTGCATGCTTTGATGGGATAAAGATCATAGGTAACGCATCTTATGTTAGTCCCTTACAGAATATATCACGCTGCCCTGTACCCAATAGGATCAGACAAGCAGAATCATCTATGTAACTGAAAGAAGGTTTTGTCAGAAATAAAAGACTCGCTGCGTCTTATAGTTAGGGCTCAACTTATATTTAAATGAATTCCAATACCGCTACATTATGAAATCACATTCTAAAAATTCCTCTTTTGAAGGAGCGGTTAGTGTTTTTGATGTGTAGGAAAGTATTGGCATCTCCATTCTCACAATCCTCTTGCCAGGTCATGTTTGAAAGTACTGCTTCATGCAATATGTCTCAGCTCAAATAGGGKTTTTTTTGGTCAAAGATGGAAACATAAAAATACAGGACTTTACCTCTGATGAAAGAACGCTCATAAAAATAGCCTACGGAGAAATAAAGCCAGGGAAGTTTAATATTTGAYGAGGCGAGGAATCCTCTGTTCCTCATATAACATTTACAAAAATATTTATATTATTTTTTTAAATGACCTTTTGTTTTGCTTTGTTTAACAAGCAACTGGAATGAGACTTGGGTGAAGACACCATTGAGAATGAACAGATTCTTCAAACGCTCCTGCCTCTGAACTTTGCTTACACAAAAATATTTTGGAAACAAAAACTGTGAAAGTGTTTTCTGACTGCATCACTAGGACACTTATGTATCTGTTTTAAAAGCCATTAAAATAATAGAATTTTTTCCACACATCAGTTGGCTTTGATTTAGGCAGTTTATTGAGCCTGATTAATTTCCGATATTGGAAATAAACTTTGCAAATGTACTATGGGCAAACACGAAGAACTTCTCTTTGTGCCAAACCGCTTCAGAGGCTGCAAGCTTATCCAGAAGACTGTACTCCAACATGGCTTTCTTCAAAAGGTTGCTTCTTTTTTTAGCAACGTATTTCTATTGTAATTCATGCTAGAAGACTGGAGAGAGCTTCAAGCATATAACAGAAGCCTCAGCACTCCTCCGAAATTGGTATTGTTCCTTGTTTGTAAATTGTTCCTTGTTACAAGGGATTAGGCTGAGATGGAGAGTGCATGTGGCTCACAGTGTTGGCAGCAGGGCTGACAAAAAAAAGCAAAACCAAGCTTCTTCACGTCCAGTCTGTTGTTTTCCTCACTGCTTAACAGAGGAGCACAGCTTGACAATACATTGCCAGTATTCTGGAAAATTAATCTCTGTAATCGAGAGTTTTTGGAAACTATCTGGCTGTTATCTGCATGGAAAACCCCTAAATCCAAACCACCTCACTTCAAAAAAGCACAGAAAACCACAAAGTATCTGCAGGACAACTTTAATACCAGGAGAGAGCACTTTAAACCACTGGATTTGCCAATATGAATTCATCCCAGATTGCATACCAGCTGGGCTTTACCAATCATGCAGAAGGACTAGGCCACAGAAAACATGTTTGGTCATCTCCGTTTTTCAAATCTGTGCGCATTTCACAAAGCCATTACCGGTGTCAGAAACGGTCATGGATCAGCCCCCACCGAGACACCATTGAGTGTAACTGCAGACCTCACTGGTCAAGGTCAAGTCATGTCATTGGAGATAAAGGATCCATCCAGGTTATATGAACATGCAAGAAAAGTTCACCCACCCTGACTGCTCACAGAGGATGCTACTAAATATTAAGTGTACAAGCAACCCCGTCAACAAGAACCATCTCTGTGTTGAACCACAAACCCTAACCACCACACATTTCCACAGTGTTTGAAGGGTCTCCTTTCCTTCCCACCTTTAAAACAGCAAGCACAACCAACTATCTTTACAGATACCATCATGTCAGATACCTGGCCTCTATGGGACATGGCAATGGAGAAACAGTCATTTCAGCACTGTCCTTAAGAAAGAAAAAAAAATAATCTGAGTAGCTTCCACAGGCTTTCAGGAGCGGGGAAGGAGGCATTTAACAAAAATTGTCTGCCAGGAAAGATACTACAGTTACCACAATTTCCTATTCTAAGTACAGGGAGGCAGGGAGATGGCAACATCTCAGATACCACAAAGTGGTGATTAATGCAAATGTTCATGGTGGCTGGCCAACACGCACTGAAAATATGCCAAAGCGCACATGCTGTAAAGAAGACAATGTATGGAATTTTCTGTAGTACAACATTACTTCTCCATTAAGGCAGGAAATAAAAACAACAAAACCAAAACCCAAGAAAGAAAAAAACCCAACACTTTCAGTTAGGAAAAACGTGTTGATAAAAATATCATTAAGGTAACATTAGTTTCATAGTATCATTAGTTTCATTAGCCCCTGCAAAAGATTTCAGGTAGCTACACCTACAACTGAATATTCAAAGTCCATGTTACCAGAGCCTGTCGTAGGGAACTCTGTTTTATAAAAAGTCAGTTTTGAAGTCAATTTTAGCCTAAACTGATCAGTATTTTCAACATACAAAAGAGAAAAACTTACTCTTTTCAGGACAACAGGTTCTATTTTCTATACATAAGCAAAATCCCTCCTAGAAACAAAAACTCCACAATATCACCTTAATGATGAAATTATAGTTTGCTCTTCTATCAGGACACTAAAAAACCCCCACAACAAGATGAGAAAAAAAAACAGAAAACATTACTAATCCCTCTTTTCATGTAAAGGAGAAATAACAGTGAACTGAGTAGCCAGTTCATGCCCACACACTTCCCATTTAAACCTGTACCTTCCAAAACAGCTGTTGCAAATGCAAAAGCTTCTTTTTTTTTTTTTAATTTATCTTTGAGTAATTTATTGACAAAAATTCTGACTACGCATGAAGGTTATTTATAAAAGATCTTCAAGCTAATGATATTTTACCTTTAGGTAATGGGATATAAATTCACATCCATTTGCTGTAACTGAGCACCTTTGACAACTGTACATGAACCAGAAGATCAAGGTATTAGCATCACTCCTTCCCCACTTTTTTCAAGCAGGCATGTTTCAGAAACTCATTTGGGCCTGACAAAACTCTTGTTAGCTTCTCTTCTCTGGAGAAGCAAATACCCTCAGCTTTCTCAGTGTCCACAGCGCAGAACCAAGCAGCCCTGCCCAGCAGCCTCCCTGGGGCTTTTCTTACCACTTCAGCAGGTGCAGTGACAGCAGAGGGCATATCCCCTTACTTTATTCCCAGAACACTTTCAGGACACGCAGACCTCCGTTCCCTGCTGATGGCAAGGGGCACGCTGGGTCAGGAGGCAGCATGGCTGAAGAACCCTCATGCCAGGCCACCCTGTCCCCTGCAGAGCCCTCTGGGGAGGCCTGTGCAACCATGGTGGGAGCCAGGGAAACACAGGAGGGTACGTCTGAGGCCAAAGAGAAGACACACAACCCCACCCATGGTATGTCTCCAAGCTCAGTAAAGAGGGCTTGCTGTAGGCATGGGGTCTCTGGGGACTGCCTTGATCCCATCTCTAAAACATTTATAGCCTGTCTGGGCCATTTATAAATGCTCCAGTCTCCTTTTTAGTAAGCATAGGTTCAATCCTGCTCTCAGTCGAGTCGACGGAAAATTTCCCATTAACRTTAATGGTCCCGGCTCAAGCCATAAATTCCTCCAGCTCCCTAGCCACTTGTGCTGACCTTTGCTTAAACTTCCTCGGATTTGTCATCATCCTTCTGGAAAGCAAGTCCTTCTGTGCTATTTTTCTCTTCACAGCAGTTTCCAAAAATCCTGTCTCTCTTTATTATCTGTGACTTTCATCAATACACTCTCACCTCAACATCGCTGATTATGAACACCACCACTCCTACAAGGATCCTCACGGTATCTCTCTCACTCAACCCGATGCAAGGCCATTGCTCGCAACACTTTGCCAGTCCACATAAGGACGTGATCAGAAATAATGCAGCTGTGGATCTGAAAAACTACCCAGACTGCCACATTCAACAAAATGGAAGTAGCGTCTTACCGGCACGCTTTCTCCAGCCACCAATTTTGAAATCTTATCCCTAAGGTCTACCTAGTTTATCTGGCAAGATCTGCTCTTTGTTACATTGATCATGCTTATATCCATTACAAGACATAAGTGTTATGGCACTATGCAAATGCCTCRCAGCACCTACCACATGTCTACTCCCTGCTCGGAAGCAGAGCAACATCATCCCCATTTTACACATGGGAAGCCAGTAGCGATGGATGTATCTCCCCTGTGAGGTCTGCCCATGGGCAGGCTGCAATGCAGGGCACCGCACGGCTGCAGCCACGTGGGCCAGGGCTTGCTCCTGAGCCTGTTCCAGCCAGCGCTGGCTCCTCCCTACCTGGAAAGCAGCTGTAGACGAATCTTAATCGCCCAGCAAAGTCACCCGAGAAGGCTGCATGGGTGTCCTCACGTCCAAGGCTGGCATCCCAAACAGCTTTGCTCTTGCCTCACAGTCCAAGTTTCAAACTTGGAGCTTAAAAATAAGCCTCCAACCTTGCAGCAGACGTTTGTGAAGCCACATGAGCTCTGCCCCGCTCCTTCCAGGGCTCGGCGCAGCTGCAGGCTATGGCAAGAGAGGGAGATGCCTGCTTCTTCCACGCCTTTGGCGCCTCTTTCCCCCTTTAACACTTCAGATCACTCAACCCCAAGAAGCAACTCAGTTCTTTAAAATTTGAGGGGGATTTTTCCACCTCCAAAGAGGAGCAAAATTTCAGCTGCAATGAAATATGCATTACCGCAATACAGACAGAGTAAGCCACACCACAGAGAGCAAGTTACTGCTCCTCTTACCTCTCCACAGAGGACTTAGCCCTGCCTTGCTCTTGGTAAGGGCAGTTTCTGGATTGAAGCTACTGGCTTGGCTCAAAGCTCTTGAGAAGTGTTCATCCACTACTGAACCAATGTCTCCCTGGAAGTAAGTGAAAAGGACGCAGCGAGAGTTAAGGTACTCCATCTCGGCAGGCTGGTCTTTCTCATCCTCCTCTTGCTTGCTGGGAAGGGTCACTTCCAGAGACTCCTGCATCTTGTTGTATACGGCTAACTTTTTCTGGGATTGAAAAAAAAAAACAAACAAGAGATGTATCACTGATGGCATTCAGTGCAAGCTCAACATCTGGTTTCCTTAAAGAAAAATAACCGAATACATCGAGTATTTGTTTCAGAATTACAGTTGGAATACAGGGATATTTCGCACCGACATTTCACAAAGAAGAGATTACCAGCGCCACTTAGAGTTTTTATTCCTCACACACAGATGGACCTGCTTCTCAGGCACGTTTCACAACCACAATTTAATGGCAATRGCTTTCACTCAATACCTTCAAAAGAAAACAGACAGGCTCTAACAATTCACTCTTGACTCCCACCTGGAAAGGATATTCCCATCAGTAAAGGCTACAGAGGTCGAGTCCAGCCCTGCGGAAGGGTGGCCAGATACAGAATGCCTGCATTTCACCCATCTAGCCGAACATGCACCAGGTTTTGCCATCCGTGCTCCCCCAGTCGAGAGCACGCAGCCCTCTGTACTCCCCACATCCAGATGGGAGAATCTCGTGCTTCCTGAAAAATTTTCCACTGTATTATCAAAGTCCACAAAATACAGAAATTCTCACTCACTGCCAAGAAAATTTTTATCATAGGAAGCTATACCTTAGGGTGGTGAGTAGGGGCTGGGGGTGGGGGTTGAGGGGTTTTTTTGTTGTTGCTTTGGGGTTGGGGTRGGAGTTTTTTGCCCCTTTTCCTTTTTTCTTTTTCTTTTTTAAACATCAGCTTCTGGAAAAAAGGACAAAAATTCAAGCCATAAAAAATTAAACATGTGATCTGGGGGAAGAGGRGGATTGACAAGTCTGCAAACACATGCAAAAAAAACCACCCCAAACCAAAAACACAGAGAAGCATATAAAAAAAATAAAACCCGCACAAGCCATCTGTGAATGGCTATTTCAGAATCTTCTCTCTCTCAAATCAAACCTAAATGTCAAAATAAATGTGTGTGAAGATCCATTTTGCATGGTACATATTTTTCAGATGTTCCACTTTACAACTGTTTTCACAGAAAAAAAATCTCTCCACAACAGTCAAGCTGCAGGGATCATAGCTTTTTGCTAGCTAGCCATTTCCACAGCTGACTTTACACACAAGCAGCTTCAGGAACCCAAAAACAACTACAGCACGTATGTGAAAGTATTTCATAGCTTTTCTATAGAATTACAGTTTAACTTATCTTTTATGGTTTGCTTGGCAACACTTTAGTGCTATCAGAATCTCTTTAAGTTTACGGCTTTTTTCCCTTTTTCCAAAGTCGTTCTAAAGAAAAAGTTAAACAACTACATAGTCTATAAAGTTCCATTTATACAATAAATAGGCTCGTCCGATTTAGAAATAACTGAAAGTTGTTTTCCGATCTTGTATACCATCGATATATTTACATTCGGTCCTTTCTAAAATCATACAAGCCGATACAAATTCTCTCATTGTGATACAAAATAGAAACTCTGGGGCTAATTTTTAATTATAAATGGTTATGAAAAAGTTTAACTGTAAGAAAGAGCTATTGACAAGTGGAACTAAAACCTATAATACTAAAAGCTCACAGAAATTAACCAATGTATCTGACATTAGAGTGGATTAACTGATAAACATAGAACAGCTCAGTAATACCTTTAATTCTGATGCTGTTCCACAAACTGCAATGAGGGATGCAAGTAATTTTATTTTACTATTTGGGATATCTAGACAATGGTCTGGAATCCAAGTAAATCTGTTCTTCACAAAGCAAGTTATACCATGGCTCTGCTTAGCACAATATTACTTATTTAGACACAGTTTTATCCCAAAATCCTATAATATATAAAGAAAAACTGTGGGATTCACTTTAGAAAAAAGAAAGAACTGAAGATGGAAACAGCAAATTAAAACAGTTTTACTAGAAACTAAGTGCTAAAAGGAAACATAGTCTGAGACTCTGAAACTAATTTTTGCAAATGCAGAATTTGGGGTGACCTATACTTTTTTTTGTAAATGCTTTGTGCCTTCTGTAAACAATCAAAGAAAAAGTCTCCTAATATGCTCCTGAAATGCTTACTACGATATCACCCATAGTGATCTTCATGGTTTTGCCTAAGTAATCACAGAACGATGAGACCTTAGTACGACAGAAATGCTTATAACAATATTGCCTATACAGGAGAYACATGCATTAGAAATCTGTAACACATCTATCTCAGTGACTTGATCATTCTTCAAGGTGCACCATAAACCAGATCCTCTTAAAAATGCAAGACAAGTGGTTGGGAAGGGTGTTTTTTTCATTTTTGTTTTTGGCTGGGTTTTGTTTTTTACGTAGAGACAAAGTATGAAAGAGATCCTTTCTAGAAGTCTAAATAGATATTGATATATTACAACATCTCAGGCACAGTGTATTTGCCAGACCTTGAAGACATGCAACACGTTTAAAAGTTGACTTCTATCATTATAGGTACACTATTTGTATTTATACTGTGAGTATGCAAATACATATACAAGCACGCAATTATATACAGAAACACATCGTTTAATATAGCCCCTGGCTTGACTTGGTTATCAGGAAGGAAGTCTTTCAATGTTCCTATATAGAGACTGGAGCTCAGGAAATTAAAACTTATCTCTAGAGTCGCTTCTCTGTGCAGGAATGTTCCCCCTTCCACAGCCTAAGAATCTAATTCATTTTCCATTTCAACTCTCTTCCCTCCTCTCCAGTCCATGGGCAGTCATTACCAGATATTCTGAGCACTTGTTGGTTTTGAAAACATAAAATCTGACTTCTTTCTTTTTTTAATGTAAAAAAAAAAGATGGTAGTACTAATGGACAAATTCAAGGCCTTTGTGCGGACTGAAGTTATTTACAGTGAGAAGTTGTGTTTTGTGGTGAGTTTTTTGCAAAGGATGAGAGTTCTAAATTAAAAGATTTTTCAAAACTGCATCAAGCCTGTGGTCAGATACAGATCTACTTAATTTGTATTTCAGGAAGAAATTATCAGCCTGTAATTACAGGACCCTAAGTAAGAGACTACAGTGAGATAAAATGACTCAARAAGTTTTCCTTGGATGCAACATATATACATCCTTTCCATTGTATACATCCTTTAATAATGTTTTTTCTTCCCCTAACTCCCTTAAAATGCCCTGCCTGCACACAAATTCTGTCTTACTTGTTCTGACCTTAACAGTAAACTTCTCATAGCATTTCTGACTGCRCTTGTGTGAGTGGAAAAGTATGCAAGATCATCAACTGCTAAATGAATTTGTCCCACCATCGGGAGGGAGGTGGGGTGGGGTGGGGGGTGGTGTAGATAAAACAAAACAAAACAAAAAAACAGGTTAGGTTTCTGATAACTAATCTGGGCTAGCCCAGTTTCACTTGTACTTTTTTCATACAAACAGTTCTGGCATATATTTAAGCAGCCAACAGTATCTGTAAGATCTTTACAAAGAGTATTTTCTGACCAAATACAATGTTATTTCCTCCCTATGTTCAGATCTCCAATATGTTCATATAGTCATGAATCCTACCTCTCTCTTCCTTAAAAACTAGRGACTGAGATTAAGCAGCCTCTGAAAAACAAAACAAACACACAAAATCTCATCTTGGCCAAGACCCAGAATACAGAATTAAAAGTCAGTTCAGCGTACTGGGAAATAGGGAAATCCAATGTCTATAGCACCTGATGCCAGCTTAGATAATAGACCCAAGTTCGTGGCTGAGCGATGAATGGTACAACCTCGGGGTGAATAATGCTGCACAGCATGGGCTGAATTCAGCTTAAAACAACACTATTTTTGTTATTTCATATATTCATGAACAGGTTCTTCCAAAGAGAATTTAAACTCTTACTGCAAGTTGTCTAACAAAAGGAAACTAAAGGTCAATAGTCAATCACCACTAATAGGGCAATATTAAAGAGAAGGTTTAYGCTGGATAAGTGTCACCCTGTCTTCTGGAGGAAGAATGACCACTTTTAGACCAAGAAAGCATGTGGTCCAAAATCTCACAAAAAAAACCCTGTCTTGAAGATGCCTRTTATTTTCTGACATACCCTATCCAGAACCAAGCAAAATGGTTCTCATGCAGTGAAATTCTGGCCACATTAAAGCCAATGGCAAAAGTCCAACTGACTTCAAGGGTCCCGGATCTCACCCAGGGTGTCTGGTAAAAATGTCAGAACATTCCTCTTCGCAAATTGAAAAAAATTCACTTCCAGCTGAAACCAGCTAGTAGGCAGCAAAACAGAAAAACAACCAAGCACAGTTGAGAATGGAGGAAGTTTTAGTTTAGCCAAGCTCGAATCGAAAATTCAGGCCAGCTCTTATTTTACATATAAGCTGGATGCCTATTCCTACAACTTATTATCTCCATACATGCCATCATACAGCATATGGTTCTTTATGTTCCCAAGCATGAAAGTCTGGTGTGCCTGTGGCCACCTGTTACAGATTTTCCATTATGAGAGAGAGAACAGGAACCAAAAATAAAGAATAACTACACTGAGGAAACACTATATGACCCTATCCTGAGAAAAAGGCTGTCATTTGACATAAGCTCCTGAGAAGGAATTTCAGCAACAAACTCCAGGCAAATCATGGACAGTCYTCCATTTGTGAAGCTGTCTGCCAAGCAGGCCCCTATTGATAACACAGAAAGTATTCAAGGAAGAAGACAATTTCAAGCAATCAGAGCGTGGAATGCTGGGCCTGAAAGCGATATTTACGGCATGCCCTGAAAACATGAAATGCTAACTTCTACCCTCGCAAATGAGCAAGGCGAGAGCAAAGCCACACGCTTGCTTTCAGGTGAGCCACTGGATTTGCAGCAGTAGAGCCTGGAGCTCCCACTGTGCTCTGCTGATGGAGGGAAGCGGCGGAAAAAGAATGAATTTATACATCTTTTGCTGTACATCTAAACAGAGGTGTACCATTGAAGTCTAAAGCTCTATTTTTATGTAGATAGAGGAAGATCAAATAGAATTTCGTCCCAATAGGAACCAGGTAAAACAAGCCAAAATTTTTAAATCAGCAGTGTCTTGTGGGATTAAACAAAGTAAAATGACAAAAGCCCCCACACAGGGCAAGACTTAATCCAGGTTTTACATCCTGTAATTCTGAAAGTAGCCCTTAAAGGTGAGTTATATAGGTCTGATTCAGTTCCCAGTGAAGTCAGTAGTAGGGCAACCACCAGGCTTCAGAACAAGCCTTGAGAAAGCATCTGAACTACAAAAACTAAATGTGAAGCTATCTTCTGCTGTTATTTGCTSTGTAAGATACTTCGGAATGCCACACAGTATAAGAGGTATAATAAGCCCATCCTCAAAGTTGTGAGTGTGTGATACAAAGAACTTTACTGAAAAAACRAGTTATGGTAGGTGAATTAGGGTTTAGCTACAGCCAGCTGACAGAACACTAAACGCRACTTGTCCCTGTCTGCAATGTTGTTAGCTTGGAAGGAAGAGTTGAGTTAGTGACCTCATTTGCTAATGGAGACAAGCCCTTATCTGGAAAAAGTCAGTCTACAGCACTGCCAGCAGAAAGTCTGACTTGAGCATATCACAACTCTTTAAGCAAGACTTGATTTAGCAAGGATGGTGTTGGCTTAGCTCTCTACATTTACATACCATGGAGAAATTCCAAAACTACCATTTACTGTAACTTCCCATTTCAAAGGTCTTAAGTTCAGCTGTTAGTGAGGTGAATCCTACCTTAGCTTCAGCTCTGCAGCTTGCTATACCTAGACTGACGGGGCATGGCAAGACGTCATGGCGTTTCTTGTGCGCCAAGAATGCAATGGGATTCTTCACTGATTATGTGTTTCCAGAATCTCTTTGAATGAGCAGCTCTGTTACACCCATTCCTCACCCAACCCATAGGAAAGCCAAAACTTAGTACTACAGCGGCACAGCCCCTCAGGAAAGTGTATGATGAAGAGCGTTTTAATTTCACCATTCTGCGGGGCTTTACACTCGTGCAGGTGCGGCTCCTTACCATGCACAGGAATGCGTTGTTATTGTTAACACCAGCACACGCTCACTCTGTCTTTTGGCAAAGGAATATGGAAACCCCGATTTATCTGTAGAATTAGGGCCACACTACATTTTCAACAGTTCCTTCTGTCACCCTGTGAGCATGTGTATATCCTTATTCCACTTACTTCCCTCCAGCAAACACCCTGGACTTCAGCAATCTCAAAGATCTAAGGTGCTAAGCCTCCACTGCCATTAACATTCAATAGGAATTCAGGCTTCAGTCCATTAAGCACTTTTAAAAAAAATCCCATCTAAATTAATTTGCCAGCAAGTCCTTTCTTGGCTACGGAGTGGTGAAAGCTAAGCTTCCAGAAATTCTGCATTTCTGTGCAAGGCAAAAATCAGTTCTGCGCTGATTTTAAGGGAGTGAAAACTACATATACAGGAATGTGGGAATAACTTTAGAGTAGGGTAACTTTAAAAAGGCATGATGGACCATCCCCTAAAAAAAAAAGTAATATGTCACTTCTGCACAACTCGGGTGCATGCTAGTCCCTCATTTAAAAGCAATCCAAGATCTGTTATTTAAAAAAAAAAAAAAAAAAGAGACGACCATTCAAACCCCTTTCACTGCAGAGCAGTGACACAATGCCAGACACTTGCTGGAGACACTTCTCCTGACCCACATACGCAGCACACGACTTATAGAAATACGATGAGGTTTCCTCTCCAGAGAGACGCCGCAGCCCAGAACTTGAGCCTATACATCTGCAACGGCAGCCCCACAGCTAAGGAGCTTGCTTTGCTCCTTAAAGGATACAAAACTGATACTGAAAGCTGGCATAACCAATTACGTGTTTGTGACARATTTATTATAAGTACCTATGAAGATGCACAAGCTTTAGTTAGAATAACACACCTACACCTCCTCTCACTGAGAAGGAAAGGAAAGCCAGCAGGAGCACAGCATGGAGGAGCTTTCTCTCTCAGAAAACAAACCATTTTACCGGGTACTGAAAGACACCAGAGTAGTACAACAGCACTGAAAAATGCTTCAATGGAGTCCTTGGATATTTTAAGGGTAAGCTCCACTTTATCAGCTCCAATGAGGAGCTTTATTTTTAAGATATCCCACTAATTCATCTTCCCTCGCTGTTATTTTTAAACCACAGTTTTAATTCCGGCAAAGAAGAACATTCTTTAAAATGGTCATCATCCTCACGAAGAGCGCAGGAGCGGTTTACATGTTGAACACATGTGTAAGAAGAAACAAAAACCTGGCAACAGATTCTTCATCCTTCTTTCTTATGCTCTTTACCAGTTGATTAAATGTCCCTGACAGGACAATTCTGAAGAAACAGAGACRTGCAAAATGTCATATGTTACCCAAACAATAAATCTTTCCACTACGACTACAGATGCATGAGGAGTTCATTCTAGATTTACTTTTTTTTATTATTTAAAAAGCACTGGATTCAGAGAAAATACATAAACTGCTTTAAAGTTTGCAGCTGCTAGAATTAGAGGGTGCAACATTCTTAGTTCAGCAACAACAGCTCGGTTTTCCAGTCTGACATCTGAGTAGTTTGTGAAGACCCTCCAGCTCCAAATATTTCAGGAAAATTGGCCCAAGCAGCATTAACTAAAACATATTGTCAATAACATGTAGGATACCAAGATTTAGAATGTTTTTTGGTGGTAACGGGATATATTGTGCTGGCCACAACTAATGAGCTGTTCTGGCTCAACAGAGCTATCTATGTTTCTTGCCTTGCGTATCTACCTCCACTTTTCTTAAATAGCATAACCCACAAGAACTCAGTTTATTTAAAATGAAATTTCAAGAAACCTTGGCGTTCATTAGGGTGCCTCTGGGACATTTCATACATGGTGCTGCTTTCAGCTGACGTAGAAACTTCATGATTCTGGTTAAAAATAAAAAGAACTGCACTTGAGTGTGACAYAGCTGCTAATGATCGTTTAATAGATTTTCACGTACTATGTGTTCTACACTCCAGATCTGGAAGAGAAATACAGCCAATCACCTACAGAGTTAAGTTTCAATTGCAGTTTTCTACTTCTAGGTCTCTTAGTCAAAGAGTCAAGTTATTTGAGATTATTTATTTATTTTCCCTCCAAATCATGCAGGCTAAAAACTGGAGCTCCAGATATTAAAATCCAAAGTTCCTAAGTAAAATTACTGTATAGATGGAAGGTTCTGCAAGCTGTGACCTAGATTAGAGAAGAAATAATAACGAAGGCATGCTGCGACAGACAAAACTCACAAGTTTTCCAGAGCTCACGTTTACGGTGAACAACATGAGCAACCTGGAAAAGTTCACTGGGGTATCATTTCTGCAAACACACTCTCTCCCAACAATAAAGAAAAAAAACAATAACACGCGATAGGAATTTTAATGTTTTAGCCCATATTCGTGTCTCCCAGGCAAGCTGATATTAGGGGTCACTTCCCATGTACGGAGAAAACAATCTTCATGGATAATAATGATAAAACCTTATGGAATGCAGCAACAACCAAAAAATGTATTCTCAGATGACTACATTAGGGCCAAGTCAATATTAGTCCCACTTCACCCACGCACTGCATAGTCTAAAAATGCTGTCAGCCTGATAAGAATTTCCTGATTCATTTAAAAAAAAAAAAAAACCAAAAAAAAAAAAAAAAAAAAAAACAACACATCTGATCACCAAACTCAGCTGGAAACTCGCCGGAGCCGATCTTCCAGGAGAGCCAGGGTGAGCGGCGCGGCGCGCCCCGTCCGCGGGGAGCAGCGCGGGTCCCCTCCCGCCGGCGGAGGTTCCGCCCGTGTGCGCGCCCGCGGACCGCACCGGCGGACGGCAAATGCGCAGCTCTGCGCCGGCAATGCGGGAGAGCGGGGAGGCTCGTCAAGTAAGGAGCGGCGGCGGAGAGCGGGAGGGGGGGAAGGCGGCAAGAAATAACTTTCTCCCCCTTCCCCACTCCAGCCGAGCGAGCCAACACCCAGCCCCCAAACACAAGAATTTGGGGGAAAATAATTTTTCTTTTAAAAAAAGGTCTTACCAGGCTCCGCTGCTCTGGGGCACCCTCACCAGCTCTCCGCATCTCCAAATCAGGCCGGGGGCTGCACAGCGCATCGCTGGCTGTCCGGGGCGGAGGTCTCCGCCCCGGCCAGCCACCGATGCGCCATGCATCCCGCTAAGGGGGGGTGGGGGGGGGGCAAAAAAGCGACCCCCGCCCCCCCAGTCTGCCCCACTGCCACGACTTGCGCGCTACCCCGCGCAACCCTTCCCTCCCCGCGGCTCACCTGTGGGCAGCCCGCCGCGGGCGCGGCCGCGGCGCCGGGCAGATACCGGGGCGCCCCGCACGCCGCCGGGGCGGGCTGCTGCATGGCCACGTCCGAGCAGCTCATGGCCGCGGCCGCGGCCGCCCCGCGCCACCGCCGCCTCCCCCTTCTTCTTCTTCTTCTTCTTCCTCCTTCTTCTTCTTCTCCTTCTCCTCCGCGCAGGGCGGCCGCGGCGGGGCGC